>VYZP01024529.1:0-33157 GCA_013400635.1 Hypocryptadius cinnamomeus
TGCGGCCGGGAACGCGCCGGGGCCGGGAGTGCTCGGGGGCGCGCTCGGGGACGCGCAGGAGGGAGCGGCCGCCGCGGGGCTGAGGCTCGAGCTGCTGGGCCCAGAAGTGCTCTGTTTTGTTACACCGGGTGCTGGAGGGGTCCCGCTTTTGTTATCGAGTTCTGCCGGGGGTTGCTCTGTTCCCAAACTATTTGGGACCGACGTTTCTAGTCCCTGACCTTCTGTATCTCCATCCAAAGCGTACTGCTCTTCCCCTTTCTCCAGGGAGCCTGTGACCTTCTTGCACGCTTTAGTCAGCAGGAGCTGGCCAATCTTGTCTACTTTTCCCTTGCCCTTGCTGGATGAAACAGGACTGCGCCTATTCCCAGAGCCCGGGCTGCTCGTAAGCAGAGAGGAAACGACAGGACCCGACTGGGCTGCTGGCACAGGGCACTGCTCACCCGACCCTGCCCCTTGGGAAGTCTCCTCCAGGCTGAAGTCCTTGGCTTGCTGAGCAGGAAGCTGTGAAGGAACGCTGGAAGGAGCTGGAGCAGAAGGCAGTTGGACAGGAGATGCCAAGGGATTCAGAACAAGTGACCTGCTGGTGGGAATACTGGACACAGGACTGGTGGATGAGGTGCTGGGAGGAGTGGGCCCGGAGGAAAACTTGATATTCTGTGGGATATGCAAAGGACCAACAACCGCGACCGACTGAGGCATCAGACTTGAGTTAGAAGTCATGGGGGCTGCTGGGATCGTGCTGGACTGAGAGCCCTTCATCACTTGGATGATTGAGGATGAGTTTATAAACACAGGTGTGATGAACTGCGGCCGGGCGTTGGACTGAGCCACCGACTGTCCCTCGGAAACCATCACTTTGCTCCCCACGTTGGGCATGGTGACAACAGTGGACACTAATGCAGATTGCAAGTGGGATGGCAACGGAGCTGATGTATTAGCAGCAGATGTAATAGGGTTGGAAGTCACAAAAACTGTTATCTGGTTGGGAGGTAAAGGACCTGAAATAGAAGAGCTAACAGGCCTCTGCATTACTGGAGGAACACTCTGTGCCACACTTGCATTTACTTCTCCCAGTTCCTGGTGCCCTGGATTTGGACAGGGCTCGTTATTTTGAGTCAGGCTAAGTGAATTAGAGGGCTCCTTGCTCAAGGATGAATCCTGCAGTGGAGGAATGACAGCTATCTTCTTTAGCTCCTCACCACTGGGGACTATTGGTGCCATTTCAAGACCAGTCAGCCCAGGGGGCTTAATGGTCACATTAGGAGCTCCAGAATTGTCAAGAAGTTGACTTAGAGAAGTTGGTGCCTCCCTCATGGCTGGAGATACCATGGCTTTATTTTCCTCCATGGCTGGGAGCTTACTGCTGTCTAGGGCTTGCCCATCTTTTTTTGCCTGTTCCTCAGGAACCAGCACTTTCATTTCTGGAGTAGGGACACCTTTCAGTTCCATACTGGGCTGGTCCTTGCTACCTAGGGCACTTTGTGCACTTTGACTCTCAGTATCCTGAGGCACACTAAGGCTCTCCTTATTGTCTTCAGGAATGCCAGTCACAGCAGGTACAGAAACTGCGGGATTCTGGTTACTTAGCAAGGAGTTATTTTGAAAACTTGTGGTCACAGGTGTCGGCAAAGAAGAGGGACTAGCCACCATATTTCTCTGTAATTCCATGTTCTGCAAGAGAGATGGATTCTGCTGAGTTGTCAATGATAATTTAGCTGCTTTTGAATTCTGTCTGCCAGGGCTTGGTGTAGTTTTCCTACTGGATCCAGGACTGGACCTTCGACTATTGCTTGGGCTTGCTCTCTTTGTTCCTCCAGCGTTGGTTTGTTTGCCTGAATTAATGACCACACCTTCCAACTTGTGTGACTGTGAGGAAGTAAAACTGGACTGATTGTTAATTGTGAGATTTGATGGGGCTTGTCCAATGGCCTTTAAAGTAGTGGGATTCAGACCCTGCTGATCAAATCCTCTATTGAGATTAGGCCTGGGAGGTAAAGGAATATTTATCTGGGGAGGGAACAGCCCAGCAATAGAGGCATTGAGCCTCTCTGGAGACAGGCTAATTTCTGAGGGTTCTGTGCTGGGTGGACGGTTATTAGGAGTCTGAGGGTAATACGGCCTTGGGCTAGCTCTGTTTGGGGTTTTAGGCCTTGATGTTTGTGATGGGGCAGCAACATTTGGAAAATGGTGTGTAAGAGCACTAGATAGAGAACTAGACTGCTGCTGGGGACTTGCACCTTGGGCAGCTGAAAGTGGGGATGGTCCAGGCTTGGGTCCTGTCATCATTAACTGGTTCTGTGAAACTACTAAATGAGATGTCACATTATTCTGAGCTCCTGATGTTGGAGGGCCCTCAGCTCCACCTCCTTCTGGAAGAGAGGATACTGATGACACCTCTCTGAGGGGTGAGCTGGAAGGATTCTGTACGTTATCTGGATAAACCATTTTTCTTGCATTATTTCCCATAGGAGGGTTGCCTGGCAGGGCCATCCTCTGTTTGTCAGGAGAGGGAGGCACGGGCCCAGGCCCCTGGAGGTTCACCATCACTGGCATGTTCCCGCTCTGCTGCATTGGCATTCGCTGGGCATCCGGGTTCAGGGGCCCCCTGGGGGAGTGAACCCCCTGGGGCACAGGCAGCCTGACTGATTTGGGATCCTGCTGCATCATCAGCATCATCATCATCTGCTGCTGCTGTGGTGTCTGGGGGGGTGCCTGGCCTTGCTGCGGGGCTGCCTGGGGCTGCTGCTGCTGCTGCTGGGGCTGCTGTGTGTGTGGCATGAGCTGAGGTGGCATCTGCTGAAGTGGCCTTTGCTCCACCGGCTGAGATGGATAACCTAAGGCAACAGATGACACATGGTTAAAACCAACCAAAGATCAGAGGAAGCAGAATTTCTGTAACAAACAGAATTGGATAGAATGTACAGCCTGAAGCCTGCTTATCTTGGATGAGAGCCACATTAAAAAAACAGGCTCTACAAACAAAGCCAAAGATTTTACTTAATTCATAAAAATAGTTTTACTTAATGTATGACTTGCATGAGATTTAACTGGAGATCTTTTAGTGGGTTGTATAACCCAAGTTCACACCACCTGACAAGTCTCTGCAACTGCCCATGGGCTTTCTTTCACTGGCAAATGCAGAGTTGGGCCTTCACTAATTATTACTTTTTAAAACCAACTTCAGAGTTTGACAGCACCCAAGTGATATAGGGGTCTCCTCAAGCCAGGTCTTATAAGCTCTTGGAGATTTATATCACACCCAAGATAGCTCGGCCACCTCAGATGGCATAAAATCAGCAGGATGGCTTCTGTGGCAGTGCTGGAAACAGAAAAGTTTTATTAAAAGGCAAAATAACAAAGCTCTTTACAGAGAAAAACCGAGCCAGGGCAAGAGGTTCTTGCTCCTGCTAAAACACCTCACAAAAGCCATTAGTTCCTTTGTTCTCTTCTTTTTCTAGTGAATTGCTTAGGTGGGACTTTTTGGCTTCTGTCCAACTGGCTATCCTTAAGTTTGGGGTGAAGTCCCAAAGGTCCTATGAGGTGTCTTTTTACCAAATTGAGGAGAGAAACTTCTGGGCTTTTTTTCTTTTTAAGGAGACAAAAGATAATTTTGTCACTCGGTCAACAGGGGGCACATTCCTACACCCAAGAGTCATGGACCAGCACACCTGCGACAGACCTGACATTGTCTTGAGTATAAAGTAGAATCTGCCACGTGTTACTTGGCCAAAAACGTGCTAAGAATTCTCCGTGTGGTTTATAATATAAATCCCATTGCAGNTGCCAGCCTGGAGCACACACACCAGCTCTGTGTATAGTCACTGCCGTGGGTACTACTGAAAAGGAAACATGTTTCCTGGTGCTCTGTTGATCTTAAACATTTATTTCTGCTGTGAATCTGAGCTTTAGCATGAAGAGAATGCCAATGGAGATTTCAAATGATAAAGCTACATATATTTCAACTAAACTAAACATGCTTTCCTATGACATCTGTATGGATAAGCAAGTGCCATGGGTAGATGCATTTTAAATTTATTTTAATGGTAGCACCTTTTCTTCCAGTATTACACCCAGAAGTGACTCACTCAGGGTATCCAAGACCTTTGATAACATCACAGCACGAGTGCACTGACATGTCAGGCATTGCAGTCACCCTCCAGAGCCCAGACCTGTGTGGTACTGGGGCTTTGTAAGTGATCACACGCTGGTCTGGGCTGGAAGGGACCATAAAGCCCATCTCATTCCACCCCCTTCCACTATCCCAGGTGGCTCCAAGCCCCAGTGTCTAACCTGGTCTTGGGCACTGCCAGGGATGGAGCAGCCACAGCTGCTCTGGGCACCCTGTGCCAGGACCTGCCCACCCTCACAGGGAAGAATTCCCTCCCAATATCCCATCCAGCCCTGCCCTCTGGCAGTGGGAGCCATTCCCTGTACCCTGTCCCTCCATCCCTTGTCCCCAGTCTCTCTCCAGCTCTCTTGGAACCCCTTCAGGTACTGGAAGGGGCTCTGAGCTCTCCCTGGAGCCTTCTCCAGGTGAACACCCCCAGCTCTGCCAGCCTGGCTCCAGAGCAGAGGGACTCCAGCCCTCAGAGCATCTCTGTGATCTCCTCTGGACTCTCTCCAAAGGAGTGTCCTCCTTGTGCCCCAGGGCTGGAGGCAGGTCTGCAGATGGGGCAGAGGGGCAGAATCCCCCCAGCCCTGCTGCCCACACTGGGGATCAGCCCAAGACCCAGAGGGGTTCTGGGCTGTGAGTGCACATTGCTGGGTCACATTCAGTTTCTCATCCATCAGCACCCCCAAGTCCTTCTCCTGAGGAATCTGATGCTCCAGGAGATTCTCTAGGACAATTTAAAATTGTCCAGACTCAATGCCCAATACTTGGACTAAATCAAGACAGCTTTTGCAGACTTAGAAAAATGTCAAGTTTCTATAGTGAACAATATATATGGCCAGAGGATTTAAAATAGAGGGATGAGAGCAGAAGAACTGAACTGCTTATCACCTTCATGAATATATGAAGGTTACAGGAAATTCTGTGTAGGAAAAGCTCTAAGCTAAAATTCAAGACATCCAAAAAAGTACACTGCCAATAGAGGCAGAATCATGCAGAAATGCCATAGACAGAAGTAACACTTCCAGCAAAATATGAATTTGAAATACATAATGGTGGGGAGATATATCCTACTCCAATTTACTTGAGAATAACAGTTTCTGGCATCTTGTGCAGCTGACACTAAGCTGTAGACACCCATGGAGACACCCTGGCCTGTCCTAATGTTCTATCAGCTACCTAATCAACATTCAAAAAGCAGCATGTGACTGGAAATCCCTGAATTTTTGTAGGTCGAAACTGGAGAGAACATACACCAAGAGACAAGAAAGGTGAAAATAGGGCAAACAGAACTGTTCCAGCCACTGCTGCTGAGGGCAAGGACTGCCAAGGAAAGCACCTGGAGTGCAATGCTGTGTCTTATCCAGCACACCACCAATTTTTGTGATACAGGGGGTGTAGACTTATATGCTTCCACTAATAAATTTGATGAAAACTAGCAAAATGAAGAGATATGTCCAGAGCATTATATTAACAGCCACAAGTGAACAAAAATTCTGGCAGCAAAATCACCCAGAAGAGCTGCAGCTTCGGTGCAGGTGCCAGCCACGTGAACTGAAATAATACCTAAAATTGTGAATGCAATCTCAAATTCATTAATTTTGCTATTTATTTACAATGGTGGCAAATTAAAAATGCTACAGTTAAAGTTCAGCTCAAAGCTGATACACAGCATCACTGCACAGAAAGGTTTAACCCAGAAAACAAAACTAGTGCACAGTGGATCCTTAGCAAACACCTCCTGCCAGATGGATCTGCGCAAATCTGGCAGAACAGACCTGAGCTTGGTTTGCCAGCAAAGAGCAGCTTTGGCAAGAAAGTCTGCTTCTGTCATTGCTGGAAAATTTAAACATCAACTGAATCTCAAATGAGGCTGAAATTCACTGGGCATGTTTAGCAACAACCACTCGTGAAAAACAACTAGAATATGAATAGCAAGATGTCTGTGTGAGGGACAAAATATTCCATATTTATTCTTCTTTTCTACTGCTCTAGATGTGAAAAAATAAATTAGTAACTGCACACCTGGTACAGTCTGGATTGTCATCAGCAGTACCTCTGCTCTACCAGCTGCACTCTGAAGTACAACCTTCAGATACAAATCCCTCATCAGAGCAGAGAGAGAACTCCAGGAAAACCCAAACCAACCAAACCAAAGAAGGTGGCAGCAGGGTTATAAGGAGAGCAAAGCTAAAATGACAGGTATGGCAGCCCCAGCCCTGCCCAGGAGCAGCAGCTCTGGGGGTAGAGAGGCTCCTCCCCTGCTGCTGGGCATTTCCCAGCTCTGCCAGGGGCTTGGCACCCCCAGAGCTGCAGTGAAACCCTCTGAGTCTGCCTGGGAAAAGCCTCTTTGTCCTGCAGTGCTGTCACCACCTGCACTGGACACTGCAACCTGAATGGCAGCACTGGCAGTGACCTCCCACAGTGGATTATTTCTGTTCCACCAGTGCACAGGATGCTCATGGTCTGTGCACAGGGGAACATGAAACAACTGCTTGTTTGTGCATGGATTTAACAGAATTAACCAACCTGTTTTATCCACAGTCCCAATGCATCTAGCATCTTGTTCCTCAGTTTACATCCCATTACCTACAGTCTCCAGGTTCACCACACAGATGCAAACACTTTTAAACAACCAAATGTCCTGGGTTTCATTCCAATGCAAAGATGCTCAATTAAGCAAACCCTTGAAACTATTTTAGACTCAGCTGAATAAACTCTTTCAATAGTTCATCCTATTTACATTCCAACATGACTGCAATCCATATTTCTAATTGTACTTTTGTTATTATGTTATTCTCAGAAATTATTTCTTTTTAGTATCTTTATCAAATTAGCTGCACTTCTACACAAGGTTTGCTGTTCTGAATTCTAAAATTTCTGAGGAAGAATGACAGAGAGGAAGCTGAGATGAAAAGCATCCTATTTGCTTCTGACGCAAGAGAAAGTGATCCAAACAGGATTTCATTCCTGCCAATTCCAAGGCAGGAAAATGCTGAGCTTGCCCAACGATGTGAGGGAAGCTAAGAGTGAGGGAGGCAGGAAGGTGTTATAGCCAGCTTTCACTGCACTCTCCCTCTTTTTGCTGGAGAATAAACTCAGGAACTTTTGTAAGAACAGCTCCCTTCTTAGTGCTTCTGCAAGGATCAAGTATTGATTTAGTCCACGTAGAACCAAAATGCTCATCCATATCAGAACATTCTGGTTCCTTTGTTAATTACACCAAAATCTGATGCAAAACATTATTTAGGAGCTGGAATTGAGCTTCCATAGCTCATTAGAAAAGCTGCAATTGAAACTTCTTTTATGGTGAAAACTTTTTAATAAGCAAATAGTCTTGTGAGGCTTTGCAAGCTCAGAGGAAGAGCTTTATAGACACTTTTATTGATAGTCCCAGGCCACACTGAGGCTGGGTGCTCATCAGAAAGACCAATGAAAACAAAATCATAAGAAGAGTTTACTTTAATTATGAATGGATTTTTTTTTCAGAAGGTGGTGCCAACTCATCTGCTCCCTCTGAATGCTCTGTCACTTCCACAGCAAGGCACTTGCTACAGCAGTGGTTACCATTGTTTTATTGGAATCTGTTTGAACTGGAGGAAGTGGTGCCTGTGTTAGGTTTCTAAGTCACCCCAAAGCTGAAGACTGGCCACACTTGGTGCTGGCCAAGTTTACCCAGGTTTCACATCTGGCCACAGACTGTGTCCTCTTCTAGCTGCAACCTGAGATCACCCAGCAGCAGTGAGGACCTGACAAGCCATACCATGACTGTATACAACTATACAGGAGAGGCTTGAAAAGCTTTGTTCCCAGGCCTATTAAATTAGCATGGTTTGCTTTACCTTACAACATTTCTCCATTTTAGTTTTGTATTAGTTAAGCCAATTAATGATTGTCACAAAAGATCACTTGCTATAGATTATGTGAGTTTTTCAGTCCACAATTAAAATGTCCATGCAATTATTAATTCCACCTTCACAAAGGAATCTTGACACTGCAGAAAATGCAGGCTGGGGATACACACTGAATAACCAATGGAAAAGTTAAAATATTGAACTGTTGCCTAGTACTTGATGACAGCTTCTCTTTGCACTGAACTGAACATGTGTCCCTAGGAAAGGCAGCACAAACTTCAGGTTAAAAACATGATTATTCAAAGGGGCCAGACTGGTGGAACCAGTGCCACACCAGGATCTTCATGTGCTATTGCCACCTTTTCGTTTGGTTCTAAGAATTTAATTTTGATATTTGAATATTCTGTGTTATAAGTTTCCGTGCAAATTTTTTTTTCATTTTTCCTTGATTGAAAATGATCCCCCCAAGTACCATCAGGTGGATTCCTGTTAATGTCCCATGGGCTCATCAGGATAATGAGCATCACTGCAGCATCAGGACAATTAAATAAAGCATATCTGCCTTCATCATTTGAGCTGAATAATGGCTCAGCAGCAGCAGTTGCCACTCTGTGCTGGGTGACAGTGAACTGTCAATGGCAAATGCTTACAGGACAGCTGGCCAAGAAAGAACATGCTGGCCAAAGAAGGCAGAGATTCTGCCATCTTGTATTTTCACTAAAGGGACACATTCATTCACGATCTTTCAATCTTTTCAATGGGCCTCCTCCCTCTCAAGAGCTGTAGGGGTTTTTTTCTTTCCTAATCTCAGCTAGGCCAGGAAGACCAGCACTGCTTGGATTTGTTAATCTCATACTCAGAAAGTACCACATTCTTCCCTCTAAATTCTAGCTGCAGCTTCAACTAAGAGAGAAGTCCAGCTCAATTCCAGGCAGAAATGTGTCAGGATATGCACATGATTCAGGAAACAACTCCCCAAAATCTGTCCTGCACACGTTTTATAGAGGCTTCTAGTTCTTCTGAACATACTTCCCACCCTTTGATCGTGGCTGTCAGACTGCTTAATAAAGGCAGCCTCCTCTTCCAAGGACTGTGGCACCATGGGCCACATGCTAAACTTCCTTCACCCAGTAAAGGTAAGGAACAGTACTGGTAGAATTGGGTTTATAACTGAGTTTGGATATTTGCGCGTTATTTTTAATCTTGAACAAACACTCCAATGACCAACTCTTGAGAGAAAATGCTACAATATGAATAAAATACAAGTCCTTTCTCACCCATTACTTGCTGATAAAATATTGACAAGATGCCTGTGGGAGTTTCTTCATGCCCCTTATAAAAAACACCGTAATATTAAACCTACGTTGTTTGTTCAAGCTGTTGATTATTTTTCTTCTTCCTTGGAGGCTTCTTCTTCTTTGGCTTGCTGGCATTCTGGTTATTCTGTTTGTTGTTCACACCGAAGTGCCCTGCTGAGATATCGCTCTGGAGGAGGTTAACCAAGAGCGGACTCGTGAGCGTCACATCTTTATTGACAGGAAACACAGGGTTCTGCCCACAGGAAACCTGATTGCCATTGGGAGTTCCACTAAACCCTGTACTGAAAGGCAGCCCATGGCCAGAGAAATGACTCCCTGAAGCATTGCTGTTTCCTTGCATTCCTTGCATATGAGAAGGCACCATGTTTGGCTGCTGCACAGGAACCTCAGGTAACATCTGTGTCAAGTTCCCATCGTTGTTTGTTGTGGTTGCAGTATCCCCAAGTTGCTGAGAGATGTGAGGACCAGGTCCTGTGGGTCTTAAAACTTGCCCTTGAATTCCCATCACCTGAGAAGGATTCCCATTCACGGGGCCCTGCTGTGCCATCATCTGCCCAGTGAACTGCACCATGTTTCCTTGCATGTTTGGGGTTGGTCCTCTCATCAGTTGAGCTGGCCCCGTCATAACATTGGACTGGTTTTGAGTATTAAAAGGCTGTTTATTTCCTTGCATCTGAGTGCTCATCATCTGCTCCATCATTGAGTTTTGCTGTAGCAAGACCTGGCCCTGAGGTCCCATCATTTGATTGTGTGTGGACATCATCTGCTGTCCCTGCTGGGGAATCATCTGTTTGGGTGGGGTCATCCTCTGGGGAGAGGGACCAAGATTTTGGTTTTGGGGTGTCACCATCATTTGGCCTTGTGGCATGAGCTGAGTTCGAGAAAGTATCATCTGGTTTTGAGGGTTCAGCGATCCCTGAGCCTGAATGTTCACCATCTGTCCTTGAGAGGACACGATTTGCTGATGCATCCCCATAAGCTGGGACTGTGGTCCTTGCTGAGGCTGTCCCTGCATGTTGCCCATGTTAACTTGTGGCACCCCACTAGCACCAGCCTGCTGGTTGTTCATATTTCCATGAAGTCCCATTAGATTGGTCTGCATCATATTTGGTGGGCCATGTGCTGGTTGCATCTGAGTTTGAGGAGGTCCAGATCCTTGGCCACCTTAAGAAAATAAAAAGAAAATACCAGTAAGAAACTAATTGGAATGGTGCAAGGGTTTTGACACCTTTAAATGCTGAGTACTCCAAAATTGCTTTCCTCCCTTTTCCAATAAACTGGCATATCTCACATATTTACAGTCCTGGGATGCAAAGTTTGATGCTATAGATACATGTTAGTTGTCGAAACATAACATCATACATCTCAAAATAAACCCTTGGACTGGTACTTCCCCTGTATCCTACTGCAGAAGACAGAACAGAAAATTTCAGTTGTTGCCTGCACCTAAGTTTGAAAATCTTCCCTAATGTCACCTAACTCAGCAGAGTAATTCCTAACCAAAATGATCTTCAAACCCTGAGGATACTTTATAATGGGTTAAAGAACAAATGCACACAGACTACTGATGAAATGACATCATCAGGGTATCCATAATCCAGCCAAAAGACTAATAACTGAGTTGTGAAACTGAGAGAGACATTTGTGAATTAAAGATTTTCTTTTCACACTTTAGAAAGACGTCAGAAATTTTTGAAGGAAGTAATGAATAATCTTTTCAAAGCAGAACAAGATTATTTTGCTATTCTGCTTCTAAAATAATTACACTTTTTTTTTTCTTTTTCTGGACAGTAAGTTCCTTTTGTGTTGTATCTTTATTATCCCTTGCCTCCAAATTTCAGTGCTACCTTCCATTCAATTTCTCAACAGTTGCTTCTGAAGCCCAGACCCACAGTCCTCATCAATAATAGTTGGATTTTGAGAAACATGAGCAGCCTCATGCTTTTCTTTTCCCTATCCAGCACTACACCCAGAGTGCTGCTGCAGCCCCAACCAGCAGCTCCCTGCTAATGGCAGGAGTTTAATGGTTTGGGAGCCGTGTGACACAGGAAAAGGCATCACTGCCACAAATGGAAAATGGCAAAAGCTGAGGAACGCCCCCCTGCAGTCAGACCTGCGTGCTGCACGTTCTGGCCGGCTGGCAGCTGCGGTGCTCCGCTGTTCCCTGGCGTTCCTGGAGCTGTGGAGGGCACCTGGCCTTGCAGGAAGTTCTGGTTAGCCTGGCCTGCAGGGAAGCCCGGGGGGAGCCGCTTGGGCATTCCTGAACACGAGAATTTTCTGATTAGTTAGTATGGAAAATGGGAAGGAAAAAATAGACAAAATCTATAATTGGAGAACACCTTTGAGTCTGTGCCATATGACAGGTTTAGGCAGAAATTGGTTTTTGCCAATATACAAAATCCACTGAAGACATTTATAGTTCTTACCTGCGCAACAATTCTGTCTAACAAATTACTATGACTAATTTCCAACTATAATTTAAGTACAAAACTTACTACCCAGAGAAGGTGAAAAGTCCACGTTTGACCTTATACAAACTAGAAATTAAAGTCATGTGGTTGGTTGCTTTCTGCTCTACTGCATCTTTTAGCATGCCCTTAACTTATTCAATGTACACAAACAGAAATAACTGCTATTCTTGTTAGTGATGTTCTCCTCTCACCAACTCTGACACACCAGGCACACACTCCTGATCAGAGCTGCTTTGTGCACACACTCAAAGGGTCTTTTCACCCCAGAGTGGGCTGAGGAACCCCACAGTTCAGTACATCCAGACCTGCTGCTCATTCAAATAACTCTGCTATTCCTGCTGCAAGAGCAAGGAATTCTTTAAGGCCCTCAGGTGGCACAACACCTACACTCTGGCACATCCCAGCATCACTGCTGCCCTGGGGCACAGAGAAAAACCTCCCCTCTGCCTGCCAGCGTGAGCAGCAGCATGGATGGATTTAAGAGAAGCCACTTTTTAACCCACTGTCTACACAATGCCTCAGACTTTGAAGTAACCCTGCCCACCACTCCCTTTATTTTCATGACCCAGTGCCAGAATGTGACTTCAATTCCTTCTGCAGTTACAGCTTTCTTGCACACCTAATTTTACTGCTTGTGCTAATTATCTGGTTGTAATTAATATTTCAAGGTAATCAAGTCTATAGGCCAAACACCAAATATATCTGCAAATACAGAAACAGACTTATTGAAACACCACATCACTGGACTCCAGCTTTGGTTCTGCTAAGCTTTTAGGGATGTTTTTCACCTAGGAATGCTTGAACTGAGAAAAACATAAAGTGTTAGCTTGGCCTATTCCAAATGTGATATAAATTCCAATTTGCTAAATTGGCTGTGTGAAATGCAAAGTGTTTAATGCATTAATTTATACCAAACCTTTAAATGTAAGGTGGCTTAAAAATGGAGATACCTATAATGACAAATCAACATATAAATTGCAGCAAAGAATGAGCATGCACAGAGGTCAGGCAAAAATCTCAGCAGTGGGATCAACACAGCTTTGCTGAAACCAAGGAATTCTGTCTTTTAAAATCACCTGAGGATACAGCTCACAGCAGGATTGTTCATTGAGCAATAAGGTCTAAAATAAGACCAAATAACATATTTTGATAGTTTATTTCTGGTGTGACTTTAAAAAAAATTGAGGTTTGTTTGCAGTAGGTTTAGTTAGGAAGTAGAACATGGAGATTATACTGGCTAAAGATCATGGCTAACATTTCTGATGGGGACATACGGCTGGTGAGGCAAGACTGTAGGGAAATGTGACTGTAATAAATAACGAAAAACTGCTTCCAGATGGAGACAAAATAAGATACACCAAGTGTAGGGCACTGGCAGACCCCAAGAGAACCTTGAAACACAGAAAATTCATTTGAATTCAAACGAGACCCATAGTACAAACAGTGAAAACAAGAAGCTTGTCCAGATCAGTAGACCAAGAAACAGGAATTTCTTTCAGTGTTTGGACAGATTTTGGATGTACAACATGAGAATGAAAGATACTAGAACGTACTTATGTGTGTGTAGGTGGACAAAGAATATGGGCCATAAGTACATAAAGAAATTATTTCAAAGCCTTAAGCAAGAATTGGTGTATGGGACCTGAGAACAGTAACCCAAGAGGAAGATGAACAAATGAGTGAGCAAAGAGAAGCATGGAAAATCTGCATGGAAATACAAAGGGTTCAAGGGGAAAAAAACCACCAAGGACACAAAAGAGATCCTGGGACTGACAAAAGAAATGCCTTCATTGTTAGAGAAGAACTCTAGGAGTAGTAAGGAAAAGAAGTGAGTGCATCAGTCCAAAAAGAAAACTAAAGACAACACAGCCAAATGAGAAATTAAAACATCCCTTAACGTCTTAATTTTATGATAGGGAGTAGAACAGCATGGCAACAATAGCTTTTCCCTCTTCATATAGGAAGAAACTGGTGACAAAGACAGCGTGAAGAAGAAACATCCACAGCTTAGAAAGGAAGATGCAAAACAATGCCTCACTTCTGTAACAGAAAACCTAAATGGTGACAGAGGAAGGTGAAGAGAGAAGAGAAGTGTTTTCATTACACTCTTGCAAAAAATCCTCCCCTTCCCCCCAAAAAAGAACAACTCCAAACCTAAACAAAACCCCCACACCATCTCTGAACAGCCTAAGCTTGCTTAAAGGCAACAGAAGAGCTGTCAACAGCACGACTGGCAGTAATAAGTGCAATGCACACAGCAACTCCTCCCTGACCCTTCGGGCATCTCTGTGACACTGCAGGACAGAGACAGAGTGATGTGAATGCTCACTCACCAATATCCACCTCATACTCCACCTATTTGTTGATTCTGTCTCATAAAGGATCTTTTCAGAACTAACAGCAATATTAGTTCTAGACAATTTATGTTTCTTTTCCTTTTAAAATAAAAGAAGGTCTCAGGACTTCTTACCTCCTAAACCAGGGTGTAAACCTTGTGGACCTTGGTTTTGCTGCTGCATCACCATGAAGTTGGGGGGTACATTCCCCTGTTGCACCATAGGATTACGACTAGGAGAAGTGACAGGCTGCTGGAATCCCTGGGGAAGAGTGCTACTCTGGGGAGGCCTTGGTCCCAGCTGCTGCTGCGTCTGGTTAACGGTGGGAGATGAGGCAGGAGAGCCCTGCTGGAAGGAGGAGGGAGAAGAAGCAGGAGACTTATTGGTCAGGTGGGGTTGTTGTAGTGGTGTAGGAACCCGTGAGGGCCCTCCCTGAAGGCTTTTCATTTGAGGAGCAGTAAACTGGCCAGGATTGCTCATCTGGGGAAAGTTTGAATGAGCCTGAGAAGCTTGCTGGCTTCCAAAAGGATATGGAGGTGGAGGATGAGTAGGAGTTTGTACTGTTGCTAGAGATGGTCTTGCTTGAAGCTGCTGCTGCATTTGTCCAGGCAATGGGGCCTTTTTCCAGCCCTGGTTTACTGTCAATGTACCCAGTGCTCCCTGGGTTGGAGGAGGCTGAAGTGCTCCAGAAGGAAGCTGGTTCCAGCCAGGGGGAACTGGAACCTGTGCTGGTGAAGTGAATGAAGGTCGAATACCCTGCTGTGGCTGCTGATGTGGCTGGGGAGGCCGATTCTGCAACTGCTGCTGCTGCTGTAGCTGCTGAAAGCTGGCTGAGTTCATCTGCCTGTTTACAGGAACTGACTGCATTGAATGGAGCTGGGGAGCTAAAGATCCAGATGGATGATTTTGTTGCTGCATATTTAGCCCAGATAAGAGTGGGTCCATTGCATCTAATAAAATAGCAAACAAAAATAATTTTTTAAAAATCCTACTGTAGACAAAACCCATCCCAAAACAACAAAGGCTAAATTGCTTGCTTGCATTTTCTTACTCTGCATAAAAAAATTCATATTCCAGAGAAGCCAGGTCTTATCAATTTATATCCTCTAAAATAAAGCACAACAGCCCCACAATTCTACGGACTGATGCGAGCCTTCTACACACTCAGAACTGCAGAATCACAGAGTATCTCAGCTGGAAGGACCATTGAGTCCAAATCCCTATTTGGCAGGATCACCTAAAATTAACCCACAGGACAAAGAGCATCATTCAGACACTCCCTGAACTCTGTCAGGCTTGGTGCCACGACCACTTCCCTGGGGAACCTGTGAAGAATAACCCCCAAACATTCACACTCACTAGACTCCCAATCCTTAACTTACCAGTCTATCTACCTTTCCTGAAAAGAAGGGAAAAAAGAGCACCAGAAATATTCCTGCCTCATTGAACTAATCCTTCTCTTACCTTCAGCTAAACATAAAGCTCAGTCATGACAGTTCAAGTGAAAAAATACAATTGCCATTGCTCAACACATTTGAACAAAACACCAAGCAAGCTGGTAACTTATTAGGCACGCAAATTACTTGAAAAAATGTAAGAGATTAAGGGGGAAGGGAGGTTTTCGCAGAAAGAGCAGCTCCCAGAAAGGCAGGGAAAATGCAGCAGAACAATTCTGGATACTCTCATGAGTACACACTCAAGCCTATGTGCTGAAGAATCAAAGTTTAAGAACTTTTTCAGATCAGTGTTATGACTAAATTTTACCACCTGGCTGTGAGGAAGGCCGAGGTGTTCGTGGCTGCAGCTCAGCACTAGCACCACTTGCCACCATAGAGGAGGGCACATTTCCACCCTGGGACATCATGACAGCCGCAGCATTGCTCATTCTTATTAAACCTTAAAAAATAAAAATAGAATCATCAAGTCTTGCAGTCATATAGAGAAGAATTTTAGAATTTTTCTTTTAACAAGAAAAAATATATTTCTCAGGAAAACATCTCTTTAGACTTCAATAATTGTTTGTCCAAGATAACCTGAGGATACACCTCTCTGTCTGAAAGCTCAGATTCCCTCAAACAAACAAGTTCAGGTCATGCTGTAGGTTTTTCTTTAACACCAAATTTTTAAAAAGAATATAAATGGAAACACTACTGACTCTTCAATTAATGTGAGCCTGACCTACCACTGAAAGCACCAAGTGACAAGATTGTATCAAAGTTGTACAAGTAACTCAGGCTTTTGCAAAATCTGAAACTAAAAAGTAACTGAGGTGTTGCAAGAGGAAAAAAAAAATTCAATGTTTCACTTTCACAAGCTGTAATTTTCTAAAATGATTGCTACTGTTGCACTGTTGGTTCAATTGCATTTCTGTTGCTGACCCGCAGACAGGAAATAAAGGCACCGATCATTACCATGGAGAGTAGAGCCTTTCTTTAAAATGCTTTAGTCTTCGTTTAGGACAAAAATTTCACTGCTGTTTAATTAGCTTTCTACAAAGCTGAAATGTTCTTTCCATTCCTTCTCCTCCACGGCCACAAATGCATCTTAGATAAACTGACCAAAAATGCTCCTGGTTTAATTGCTTTAAATTCCATCTACTAAAATATTAGTTATTTATTCTGCCTTATGATTCAGCTATTTTAATAAATTAGATAGTAGCTTTCTTTGTAAAAACTCTTTGTCGAATCTGAGTTTTGTAGTTAAAAATTCCTTATGAGTATACACTACTCTAAAATACAGTTTAAAAACTACACATTTCCATAAGAATCCCTTCTTTATGATCAGATCTCAAAAGTTCATCAGAAAATAAGAAGACAGTAACAATGACAGTATCCTATAATTCTTCCTATAATTCTAATGGATTTAATCAAAGCCAGTTTGTTGTATACTGAATCTAGACTTATGCACATTTCCATAAAGAGAACCAAGCAGAACACTGTGGAAATCTGTGCATATTTCAAAGTGAATTCACTACACTCAATTCATCTGCTTCAATAGACTGAATGTAAAAACCCCAAACAAACAAATTACCCAACAAACCAACAAAACCCCAAACCACCACACCCTCAAAATACCTGAAAATAAACCAATGGGCCCTGCCAAAATCACTCCAATGTTTGTGGGACACAATGCACCCAACAATCCATTTACATAACACAGGACATGGTTTGACAGCATGGAACAAGACCAGACATTAATTTAAATGGCAATTAGAATTCTGCAAACAAGAGTAGCTGTAACCAGTGGAGTTTCATTAGCCCAGCAGTAAATTTGGAGTGTCTGAAGCCCCGGGAGCAGCCCTGAGGGGATTTACCTTGCCCCCCCTGCATGGGGAATCCCGTGTCCATGCGCATGGCGGTGCTTGCTCCCAGGGGCCCGTTGATCCGCACATCCTGGCTCCTGCTCTGGGCTAAAGCCAAGTTGATAGCACCTTCCCCTAAAGCAAAGCACAGGTTGGGTGAACAGGAGAGACAGAAAAGCAGAACACAGACTTTTGCAAAAGGACATTTAAGAGATGCTGAGGAAGGAAGAACAGGCTTCACCTCCAGTGTGCACTTTAGAAGGACACTTACACTTCACAGCACTCTTCTGGATTTCAGTTTTAAGAACAAATGTCTTGACAAGTATTACCTGCCCTTGATTTCACCCCGAGGGTGCTCCTGGACAACTGTCCAGAATGGATATGGTAACTGTGAAAGCCACTGAAAACTTGTCCTAAAGAAAGCCTCATATGAAACAACAGGGAAAGAAGATCAGCCAACCCTTTCCTAGTCAACACAAAGAAAACATTTTTCAGGAGGGTTCCCAGTGCCCGGAGCATTTCCAGCTTTCATTTTTATTATTAGTAAATGTTATTCTTGAAAGAATAAAAGTCCTGAGCTGTCTTTTTCACTAAAGCCAAAGTAGTAACTTACAAGTTGTGCAGCACTAACCAAGTACACAAAACTGCTTTTGAGTCTACTTAAATCTGAGCTTTGGAAGCAGATTTGGTGTGCAGTACCTTCAATCTGAACTGACAGAATGCCCAGGTCTCGGAGCTGCTGGTTGTTGTTCTGAGCCAGGATTCGCAGGCGCTCGGCAGCTTCCCGGGGGATGTTGAAGGTGACACGAACGCTGTTCCAAGGCTCTATCTTCTGCACTTTTAACTTGTTGGACTCTTAAAAGAAAAACAATCAAAGTCAGTGCAAAGGCAGTTTTTAAGCACATCTGATGAAACAATTTGGTTAAAAGGTCGAAAAAAATGAAACCCTATCTGGCTTTGAAAATTGCCAGTGCTTAGTCTCAGGTACAGGAGATTTCTCCCCACACAGGTGACCAGCAACCAATGCTGCCAAACCACATCAGGGATTTTCCAAAAAATTAGCATTAAAAACTACTCAAATGGCAACCAATGCAATAGACAACAGTATCACTTGATAGTATTACTTAAAAATTGAAATAGTCTGTGGATAAACTACTTTGGAAAGACAATAAAATATCTAATAAAACAGATTTCATACAATTATAGGTATTAGGTTTGGGTTGGAAGGGACCTTAAAGTCCATCTCATCCCACCCCCTGCCACGGGCAGGGACACCTTCCATTATCCCAGGCTGCTCCAAGCCCCACCCAGCCTGGCCTTGGACAATTCCAGGGATGGAGCAGCCACTGCAGCTCTGGGCAGCCTGTGCCAGGGCCTCACCACCCTCACAGGGAACAATTTCCTCCTAATATCCCATCTAAAATCTAGACTCCTTCATCTTAAGGCCATTCCTCCTTGTCCTGGCACTCCACCCCTTGTCCCAAAATCCCTCTCCAGCTTTCCTGCAGTCCCTTTAGGCACTGGAAGGGGCTCCAAGGAGACCTTGGAGCCTCCTCTTCTCCAGGTGAACATCCCCTGCTCTCCCAGCCTGGCTCCAGAGCAGAGGGGCTCCAGCTCTGTGATACAGCACATTTGTTTGTGAGCCAGATGAATGTGGGAAAAAACTGACTACAGGAATGAAATGCTTGAAATATTTGCTCTACAAATGCTTGTGAAACTTTTTTTTTTTTTTTTTTTACAAGACCAGTGCCAACAGACTCCTAGCAATATTTCATTGATTTCTACCTTATTATTTAGTTTTCTGGGTAAGCATATCAAATTCACTGCCAAAAAGCATCTCAAAGTCATGCAAAATATTCACTTGCAGGTTTGCTGAACACCTGTTCTACAAATGAATGTTTCTACATAAGATCAGTGATTTTCAAAGTCACTGCAGAAAGGTTGGGCAGTTATGTTGGATATATTATCCAAAGTGATACCTACCTAAATGATTGCTACAAAATGCAGTTAAGGATAATTTTAAAAATACTCCCAATAAGTTCCCAGTTTCTATCTTTCTGTAAAGAAAGTTCCTCTCAAAACAGAAAGCATTGACCCAAATTTTCATCAGCCAGCTCCTCCATGTAACCTCAGATTCAGTAAACATTTCAGGTCATTTAGCTAACTTTTCAGGTCTGAAAAACATGTTAGTTAAGAATGCCAACACTCAGTCCTATTCAGGAAGCTCTTGCTTACCACTAATTCACCAAGCACCTTTTGCTGCTACAGTAATGAAATTATTAAAGTCATCCTCATTCCACCTATAAACCTGGTTTTGGCTGGAAACATGGCAGGAGGAATTTTAAAATCCCCTTTTGTGGAGGTTTGAACAATCCCATATTTTCTGTTATTGATGTTCCAATATTTTACACAGAAAAATTGTATCATCAGTTTCAGTATTTCTATGTATTTGTACCCAAGTTTCTCATTTTGCAAGCACTGCATCTGCCAAGATAACCCCATGTTATTTACTAACTCTGCATTCAGGATATCCTATTTTGCTCTGAATCAGTTTAAATAACTTCACACATGGATAATTTTCAAATTAACTTGACATTGATTTTAAAAATTTGCTTTCTCAGCTGAGGTCTGAATCATGTTTATTAATCCTGGCATTAATATATTTATGACAGACTCAGCATGCAGGTGCTTCTATATAACAAAGATGACTACGTGCAGTTATAGACTGAACTTATTTGATATCAAAAATTACACAATTGATCTGTGGTATTACACACATCCCTTCACACCAGTAATGGTCTGTTAGTTTACAACTCCTTCCAGCTGTTTGTAAGACACAGATAAAAACTGGTATTTCTTTATAGCATTTTTGTCTTATCCCAGCTTCTTTATCTCTCTGGGCAACAGCAAGAACCCAACAAACTGATGGCAGCTGACTAGATAGACAAAATTGAAAGAAAGGAATAAAGCGACAAAGAAATTCAGTTTGGTTATTGAGAAGTAATGTGCTATTTTCCTGAAAAGGTGTTTGAAGAAAACAATCAAGGCTACCTAACTGAGCAGCCATCAGTAATCAGCATAGGACCTTTTGCAACATGCTCAGACAGCAGACAAATGTCTTTTTCCAGATCTAAACATGCTGGTAAAAGATGTCTCAAAAAGGCTGCTATCACTGACTTGCCATGGAGCTGCTCCCAGAGCTGGATGAGCATTCAGGAGTATATCAGGGCACTACCTATTCCCCAACACAAAAGAAATCAATCAATTAATCAACCAATCAGAAAAGGGCAGTAATGTCCCAGGTACTGGAAAGTGAACCCATTCTTAGATGAACTGCAATAGTTTAAATTGGACAGTTTGGGCAGTAAAACATCTCCTGTGTAAACAAGCCTGGTTCCACTTTTTTATAACATAGCCACTTGTAATAGAGGGACATGAAAGAGAATAAAACCAGGTGACATGTGGAAACAGAAGAGAAATGAATGAACTTGCTAAATAAATCAGTTTTAAACAAGAAAACAACTGCAGACACTTGTAGTCTGCATTTCTGAGAAGAACAGCTTGTGAATTCACTAAGAATAACCCAAAAAAATTATCATCACAAACTAAGTTGCTGAAACCCAATATAATCTGTTGTTTGTGCAAGTACCCTGACTACCTAAATAAGCGTTTTAAGGACAGCTGGAGAGTGACAAGAAGGTACATTACCCATGTGTAAAAGGCCAGGCACATTCTCCAGTATGGTATCCAGCTTCTGCTCAAAGTCTCTGTCACTTATATTTCCTTTAAAAGCTACAAAGATTGTGGAATCCCCAGGAGCAGCCTCCTGTTTCAGTTCATCTTCCTCCAGTCCTGAATCAAAATCCACCTCTAAGTCTTCCATTGCTGAGGAGTACAAGGAGGCATATGTATCTTTTAAGTTAGGTAGATCATCCAAAACCATTGTTTCTAACAATGGGAGCCTGTCAGATGTCGAGGCGATGCTTGTAAAGGAAAAAGAGAATTTTAATACATATAATAATAATTGTATAAGGACATTAACAGCTGCTTTCAATGGCACATTTGGTCATTGACAGAAACACCTACCTGGTGACCCCATATTGGGCTCTGTGAGACCAGCTGTGTGAGGCTGAAAGTGGTGGCCATGGCAGTGCCCAAGCTGTTCCTCCACTAGGACAAACAGAAGGGGGTTCCTGGCAGAATCGTGCTGCACGTGACTTGAGAAGTATTCCAGTTGATCTAAAAGACAGGTAGAAAGGAAGGTAGAGGATAAAAAAATCAGAGGAAAATGAATTTTATTCATTTCTGTATCATAGAGGGGACAAGCAAGCACCTGGTACCAATGCTGCAGTGCCTGACTGTCAGGAGACTAAAACTCACAGCAACTGCTGGATTACAGAATGATAGGAAGAACCACCAAATTTAATTTTAGAGACTGCAGATGCAATAGGTCCAAAGCAGTAGGAAAGCCACAGCATATTTTTACCAGGAGAAATGTAGCATTTGAAAAATATTTTACTCACACCCAGCTAAATCTCAGGCATACTCTGCCTACTTTCCTAAAGTTTATAAAGATTTAGGTGTTTTCAGCTTCTTATGCATGTAACAACCTGAAATCTGCTCCCCCTGTCACAGCCCAAAACTTCCACTATGCCCCCACATCACACTCAGATAAGAATTAATTCAGAAAGTCAAGTCCCACACCTGATGGATCTTGTTTAATGAAATGCCTAAACTTTGACATTATGACATTAATCTAAGTTGTTACAGAAGTACAATCTGTGATAAAAGTATCCCTAAGCTTTCAGTGGACACCACCTATGTTAGGCTACACATTTTCCCACTCCATCATGAGGGCAATGGTATTGCCCTTTCCAGGTGAGACATCTGCTCTAACACTCAGCACTTTGCAAATACTGCTAAAAGATTCAAACCACCTGTAAAACAGCCAAAAAAGGGACCTGTTCCTGACCACCACAGTCAAATCAAATCCATTCACCAGCCAGCACTGTCAAGATTTCATAACTCCAAAGCTGTAGGTATTTGGCACAACCCACCCAGAAGGTTTAGCTCAGGACAACATACCCTTGAACAGGACACAGATTGGGGTTTTGGCAGAGGTTCAAGTTCCCAACACAAAACCACAACTTGGAGATGAAACGTGAGCTGCAGATGCTGGCCAGAAAACAGCCTTTTCTAATTAAAAAAATCTAGCAATGTTAGAGAAGCACAGATTCAGCTCTGCAGTTTGCACACTTACACAAGGCTACTGAAGGGACAATATTCCAAAGGAAAAATCAGGGGCTTGAAGTCACAAATTCCCCAGAGCTTTTGGTCAGATCTCTACACATACACTCACTACATTTACAAAATACTGTGGTTTTTTATTCCCTTGCAACCCTACCCCACACCAGGCAATCCAACAGCACTAAGGAATAATCCCCTATTTCACATGGAGTTTCTCTATCCTCCTGCAGCACCAGCCTTCATCCTCAAATCTCAGATTAAAAACCAAGTGAATTTTGTCTCGCAAGCTCTTCTGCAGTCCTGCATCAGAAAACAAGTTCAATGTTTCACAGGTACTGATCTATTTCCATAGTGCTTTCATATATTTACTATTGACACGGAAACTTTAAAGATGGGCAATAGAGAAATAAATTTTAAACATTCATTACCAGGTGAACACAGAGACAATTAAATCTTTTTTTTTTCCCCTTGGTGCTTGGCTTTATATCTAAATTACTGCTCTGAGTGTTGGCACCTCCATTAAGCTAAACTCCTCAGTTTCATGTCAGGTGCCCAGATAATGAGAATCACAACTAATAGGAGTCTGTGAGAAAATGTTTTAATTGATTTTCACACAATTTCTTGGACAGGTAACTTCCTTACCCAAGCTGGCTTTACACTAACTAGGAGAACAGTCCTTCTCCTTCTGCATTCCTACATCTTTTACTCCACACCCACTCAAGGGAGAGAGAAGCTGAGGGTCCTACACAAATGGCCTTTTTAATGGCCAAACACAGCCATTCTGTGCAAGGAATGAGGCAAGCATCCTGTGAAATATAAGCACTATATTCTGAGGAAAATTACATAGAATGTTATTTGTCAGAAAATCGTGAGTAAATTTTTTAGGGAGAGAAATCTCAGCTCAAAATACAGGCTCCTACATGTTGAAAAGGTACAACTACTTGGAGGTGACGGGTTTTGCACCTGCAGCGAGAAACACGAGTACGCCTGACAACCCCTAACACCAAAAAAACCAAATTTATCTACAAGAACACAAACATTTCAGACATTTTTTTAATAGAGGTGTCTGAAGCTTCCATCTTCCCTGTGAAAGAGCAGAAGACCCCCAGATTGCTTAAATCATGGTTTTTAAACAATTCATAAAAATGCTGCAGCTTAGTCCAAATTTCATCAACCTCATCTGAATGTGCTAAAATCTGACAGGATTTGTTGAAGTTATGGCCCTTTGTAAACACTATAAAAATTGAGTTTTCTAAATTAGAAAGGACCACAGGCCTTGTTTCATTTGACTCAGAGAACTGCAGGACCACAGGAATATTGTGAGGGAAGGAAACAAACCGAGACCAAGGTTTAAATTTTACCTCCCAGATGAGCACATATAGCTACAGCTCCCTTTGCATTTTTTCTTCACATCATGCTCCTCAAGGATCTCTGCTAATTCATCTGCACCCTTTCCCTCCAAAACACATGAACTTTTGTCTGTTCCTATACTCAGGTATCATTTATCTCAAGTATGACATGAGAAAGTGATGATTTGCAAAATTTTCCGTTTCAGGCAGTGCACAGCACACCATCCATGTCAGAGCGAATGAATCCCAGCTGCACAGAGTCCTAACAACTTCTGTAATCTCATGGTTATAGGGTTGGCTTCCATAAATCCTGAGCAAGCACTTGACCATAATTAGCAGGTACCTTCCCTCAACACTTCCACACAAACACAAGAAGCCTTCAGCATAAGCACACAGAGGTAAAACACTGCTCATTCAACAGTCCCTTAAACCAGAACTCCCAGCAGGTTATGGAGGGTTTCTGATAAGTAAGAACCTCACCTGAACTGATCTGCACAACCACAGCACACTTCAGGAACTCAAGCACCCATGCTCACCTGGCAGCACAAGAAGGTCTCTGACCATCATCCTTCCTTCAAAAAGCACACATGGCCTCCTTCCTGCCCCTGCTCCTTTAGAGTTTCCAAATTAGTATTTCCCATCATACAATTGTTTCTAGAAAGTCAGAGCAAGTCCAGTGCTACCACACGGCCACCATTTACCCTCAAACCTGGCCAGGAACCGGCTACAGCAACAAAACCAGCGCTATGCCTCTTTATTATAAAGTTGGTCTTATTCAGTACAGTCTAATTATTAAACATATCTAACTGAAGTAAGAGAGGTGGGGATAAACAGCCAAATAACAGACAAATGGTCAAAATGCACCTGCATTGTTGTATGGGGACAGGGGGTAGAAGAGCTCCTCGGCCCATGAAGACCAGCGTTCAACCCAAAGGGTGCAGGGCACACCCTGGGCTCCTGGAGCCAGGAGCTCCCAGGCACACTCAGTTTATGGATAAAACAACTGACCCACTAAATTGTGCAAAGCTGGCTCTTTAGAGGAAGAATTCCCACAGGATAGAGGATGTCACAGTTGAGACCTGGGCTGATGGACAGCTGGGTCACACACACACCACCGGGAGCCCCGAGGCATTTCATTGTGCCCTGTGCTGTCCCCACCAGCCTGACAGGCAGCCTGCACAACAAACCCATGTGGCTGGGCAAAGCTTGGAAAATCCCATCCAGACCCCAGGACAGATGGGATTAGAGCAAAATCTGAAACAGCTAGTTGTCACTAGCCAGGGAGCAGCTGAACATGGGAAAGCTGGCAGGCTCTGGAGTACCTGGAAGTGTTGGTCTCTGAAGTGAAAAAAACAACACATAGCAAAAAAAAAAACCAAATGATACCTTGGTATTTTTGCCCCAAGGTTCACTCAACTGATCCGAACTTAGCCAATTTGTCTCTTAAACAGAACTTGAAATCTGTTGTCCTGCTTTCCCCTATCTATTGCACTACACAGAGCACACAGTCAAACCAAGGCTTTGTCTTGCCACCTGTTCCAGGTTTTCTGCCAGAGTCTATTGATTTCCAAGCTTTTTAACGTATTCAAAATAAACACTTTCACAACTAATGACACATCAGAACCTGTACTCTCGCAAAACAAATAAAAAGTACTAAAACCGTGCTCTACATCTCAACAAGAACTCTTCCAAATTACACAAAAGATTGGGAAGGATGAGAGCAGAAGGAAGGGTGGATTGATGCCCTTCACTGGCAGATGGCACAAGCTGGCACTAAGCAGGGTCCTCATCTTCACACTGACCATTATTTAAAGCTGCAATAGGAAGAGAAAGACATGAAGTTACAGCCAAACCCCTTGGGGAAACCAGAATTGAGAGTGAGGAGGAAAAGTCTGGGATAGCAGTAGCAACATAACTTTTAAAGAATTTATATTGCATTTGCTGTCACTGAAAAATGGTTTTCAAGTGACTTAATAGAAAAAAATATCAGGAATAAAGGATGTCTTGGAAAATACACTTTAATGTTTTCTGACTCCTTTGTTTCAGGTGCCAGTGAGAAAAACATGTAGAGATTTTCATGATGGGACAGAGGAGGTTCAGAATTGCCAGGACAGTTCTGAGGATGGCTTTCTTTTAACCTGTAACATGCACTGGCACACAGTCACACAGGCTGTGTTTACAGTGTAACACCCATAAACCCCTGAAACACTGATCACAGCACTGTCTCTCCTGGAGATTTGTTAACAGTGTGTTATCCTCCTACAACTGTTTCCTTTGTTGCCCAGCATAGCACTTGCCCGTCTTAGAGCTTGTTAAACCTGACCAATGAATAAACCTAGACAACCACATCCATTCTATGATACAAATATTAAAACAATATGGTTTTGGGGAAAAAAAAAAAACCAAAAAAAACCAACAAAAACACACAAAACAAAAACCCAACAAAACTTTTAAACAAAATCTAGGCAAGTGCATATAACAATATAACACAAGGAGATTAAACAAGGCTAAGAATCATGGTTATAATATGAAAGAATACCTACAAATAAACATGCACTAAAATTTCCTCTAAAACAACTCAGCCAGGGTTCCAGTAATTTCGAACTTCAAACATTGGTGTTAGATGAATGACACCACTAAAGCATCTCAACTGCTCTCCTTGGGAGGAGCAGCCACAAACCTGATGGTAAATACCCCTAACCCTGTATGGCTGAGTGGGAAGTCAGCTCTGCAGCCAGCCCAGCTCTGCAAACACAGCAGTGAGGACAGGCGGGGGACAATTTATAAAAACAACAGATATTCAGATGCATCATATGCTTATTTTACCTACCAAAACAAATTTCACAACTTCAGTATTGTGGGATGTGCAACAGGACTTCAGGTAATTCCAGACTGGCAAACATGGTTAAACAGCAACTCCCAAATATGGAATCCTGAAAGAAAACCATCACACTTCATCAGACAGTGACGCAAAATAACCGAAATACTGAACATACTGATGAATAGCTTCATTTTTAATATGCAATTTTGCACCAAGTCAAACGCTCTCCTCAGCCATGTAAAAAGCATATATTACTATACTCAAATTTGAACAGCAAAGCCTGAAGAGCTTGAAAAATCAACCTGTCATTACAGGCAGAAAATTGAATACTTCCTTTAGCTGTAAATGACATTCTATTCTTCTAAAGAGGGCAAGTTTTATCTAGAATAATGTATTTATTAAAGTCTTAGGACAAACTCATCTTGATTAAACTAATCTTCAGAACAGAGAAACCAGCACAGGCAGGATGTCCCTCTGCTCCTCCTGAGCAGGTGCCTAAACCAGCTCAGGTTAAGCTCATTCCAGAAGCACGTTCCAAACCCACAGGACCACCTCAGACAGACATTGTTGCTGCAGGTGGCCAGCGTGGAGAGGTGAATCCATTCCTAGCCCCTGCTCCTGGTCACGGGCTTACCAAGCTGCACTCCAGCTCCTGGGATCATAAAAACACAGCAGTAAAGCTAAATGGCTTCGGGACAACAAAACACCACCCCTCGAATCAACGGGGTTTATAGGCACAGCCCAGGGGTGGTTCTCAAGGAGATTTTCTGCTTACATGCTTGCCTGCTCATCAGTGGGGAAGGGGACTGCCCAAAAACAAACAAGGGAAGCAGAAAATGGAAGAACACTCAGAAAGGAAAAGCAGAGATTTGTTGTCTTCTATCTAGACAACAAAGCAAAGTGGCTTTAAAAGCCTTATTGTGCTGTAGACTGTGCACTTTGCACCAACCCAGCAACCCCGAGAGAAGGAAAGAGGTTTTACATTAAATCACATTATAGATGCTTTGCAGCAGTTTTAATGGTCATCTAACACTTTTCAACCTCTCATATCTTCTTGTATTTCTAAGTAATTGTAACTCAAGAAGTGTAGCACCAAGTCAAATGCCTGATGGATAAACCACAAGCAGTGACCTGTTTCCAGCCATATGCACCTGCCTAAATGCCACGACCAGACACCAAGTTGAGGAGCAAAATCAAAATTTGAAATAGGAAATTTTAGTTATTGTTGTATAAGCCAAAACTAAAAAAGGTTTTCACATTCTACAGCAGACACTGCACTAGTTCTACTTTTTCACCCTTTTCATAAAAGGATGTTCCACAGCCTAAAGCTGAGTCCTGTAACAAACTGGCTGGTTACCTCCAAAGCCAAGCCAAGACTTCACAGGAAAGGCTGCACCATGGAAAAGCTGTTTTTAAGGAAGTCTCCAAGGTGCAGCAGCCAGTCCCCACGCTGAGGGCCTGTGCCTTAGCCCAGCAGGGTGAGGGTGATATTGGCTAAAGCATGGGGAAGTGGAGGGAAGAAAAAAATCTTCTGAACTCCTTGGTGCAAGGAACCAAAGGGGTTTTGTTCCTTCAGTTCTCCCTTCTGAGTGTCCCTCACCACGACACCCAACTGCTCCAAAGAAGGACTGGGAAAGACAGGCTGCCCTACCAAGACCCAGTGAGAAACTGAGGATGGTCAGCATGCACTATGGGAAGAAGAAAAAATATCTCCTGCTGTCTCCATTCCCGTTGTGCACATGGGATGAGACCAAACTTGGTTAAGGAAAATAAACAATCAACATTGGTTCATCAACTTCAACTTTCACTACAGTAAGTTAGCTGACAGACCTGGACACTGAGCACACATCTTAGCAGACCCCAAGAAATCACAGAAACAGCCTTGTGAAGTGTTCCAGCTACAGGATGAGTTTTGTTTAGAGTTTATGCTTTCCCAAATGTGAAGAAAACAAACCAAGCACGTCTCCAACAAGGCAGGCTTCGTTCACTCACACTGACACAGAACTGGTCGCTGCTCCTCACACTGGTCTGCTGCACTCCCATAGTCCTCAAGCTAAAACACTGAAACCCAAATGTTTCTGACAAAGAGAAAATTACAGCTTGTTATAACATGCATGACTCTTTGCAGTGATGTCCTGATGTAGTCTGACAGCAGGTTTAATGACACATCAGTTTGTTAAAGGTTCAAGAAGTTTGCCCAAAGCCCACGACTCATGCCAAGCTGCAATGGACACGCCTCAGCTGGGCCATTCGGTTTTATTCCAACAGAATTTGACTGCTGCGATGCTCAGGACTGCTCCAAAAAGCAGAATGATAACTTCAGGATAAGCAGCTAAGTTAGCCATGTAGAAATTACCCCTTTCAGCAGCTGAGATACAAACCAAGGCAGCTACCAGGCACAAGGGAAATGGGAATCAGCAATTCTCTTGGGAGCTGCAGTCCATCCACCACAATATTTGGTCAATCAATTCCCCTTAGCTGAGTTACTAATTTCCCATGGTAAGGATATTTTCACTTGGAAGAAGCACACAGTGAATACTGACAGAGCTTTGCAGTATATAACTTTCCACAAGGATCCACCAACACAATCAGCAAACAAAATGAGATGCTATTTAAAATCAGGAGCATCTTGACTGTATTTGATCTTGCCTTCAAAAGTTATGAAAAATGCCTTTTTAAGTAGCAATCTGTGCTCTGTGTTACAACAAGCACATCTATTTAAACCAGAATTTAACCACTACCAGACCTTTCTGGGCTGACACACCCCACAGGTGCTCCTTTATCACCAAATTTTCACAGGGCTTCCTAAACACCAACATAACCAGCCCAGAAATCCATGTGATCATCAGCACTGAATTAAGGTTTGACTGAAAACTGCACCTTCTGCAATATTATTCCTTCTTACATCTAATAAACATCCAGGAAATCTCAGCAAAGCTTTTAAAATTCTGAAATTATGTAAAGGATGAAAAAAAAATGAACCTAAAACAAATAGCTTAAAAGTAATTATTTGATAGGAGACACTCAGTATCAAGGAGACTGTTTTCCCTGACTGAAAAACTAATCTTCATATACAGAAGTAGGTACACCTTTGGTTAAAATCAAGATTATTCTGAGAGTTTCCTGACTGTATAAAAACTTGCAGCTTATTTTGTGCTGCTCTGGGCTTTTAGAAAAATTGAATTTCAACTGTTATTTACTGTCACCATTGCCACTACTGCCATAAGAACCACGCAAGCAGCTTAGGATCTTCTGGTAAAATGTGGATGCAACAGAATTGGAGAGCAACGCATTCTTGTGGGGATGAGAAGGGCACTCCCAAAAAACCCTTCAAAGAAACATTTTGCCATGCATGCAAGGGGTTGAAATGAGGCAGTCTTTAAGGTCTCCCCCAACCCAAACCATTCTGGGACTCTGTAAATGCAGAGCAGAGGCTTAACTCAGTCTCTGTGAGCACCACACAGAAACCACTATGAAAAACACAATCTTACACCAGCTGCATGGTCCTGGCAGGTAGTTTGATTTTCAAAACAATAAAAATTACAAAATTCAAATGATTTGCATAGGACTTGGAGAATCCAACAGCATGCATCTTTTAGTGGAATAACTAGATCCCTTTCATCCACCAGACCTAAAGCTTTGGGTCCCATATATGCAACTGAGCATAAGCAACTTCCTGTCCCAAATTATTGGTTTACATAAATTAATTTAGACAAGGTACCATTCATCTCCTGTACTTTTCTATTTTTCATACCAATCAAATCCAAAGTCCTGTGCAGGGCTATGTTTCAGAGCACTCATGCCAGCTGGAGAAGCAGGCAACTGGTCTCGGGTCCAAGAAGATGATGGCCCTCATGAGCTGTGGTGTCCCACATGTGTCTCCATCCCTCACCCCAGCTCCCAAACCAACAGCACTGCCACACACTGGTTGCCTTTCTTTTTCCCCAAATGCATAAAGAAGAGTTATTTACTGAGTTACAGCTTCAGGGCTCTCACATATACATGACCAGTTCAGTACTTATTTCTATTTTTGATTACTGCAGCAGCAATTTTTGATGTGCCATTCAGTGTGCAGGTGGGATGCTGTTCCACTGGATGGAAAATGATGGAAAAAGATTTCTCAATTGACTGAAAAAAATCCCCAGCTCCTGGACCTCTGGAAAATTCCCACTACCAGCCTGCATAATCCAAAGCTTAGATTAACTTTAAACTCTAGCAGCATCACTCTAATTAGCCAGGGCACAAGACAATCTAAGTTATCTTCATCCTCCTGAGCTAAGCCTCCAGCTCTCCATGCAGGAACACGCTGACTCCATGGCTGAAACGCTCAGTTATCCGCAATTAATGGGTGGCTCCTGCTGAAGAACATCAGCGACCTGCTCTGGAGGGGACAGCAGAGTCTGTAACAGCGACAAGACAAAACACAAAATATCCATGGCTCTGGTAAAGCAAAGGTGACTTCCTTGTCTGGCTAGTGGAAATGGAAAGACTCGGCTGGAGATGGAAAACGCCTTTTCCCTACACATTCTTTCTCATTCCTTCTGCTCCAGCTGTGCATTAAGGATAAAGCTTATGCTTGAAGGCAGTTTTTGCAGCACCGAGGGTCAAGTCCTGCTGCTCGGTGCCCTACACACCAGCAAGCCTCCTGTTCCCTCACACCATCCCTGCACCACAGCTTTGCATTTCTCAACAGAGACCACAGGATTTTGAAAGACACCCTCATCACGCCTTCTGCCCGTCAAGAGGTTCTCTCTCGACCCATAAAATGTCACAGTTTTCTCAATGCAAACTGTTACAGACACATTAACTCTTCAACCCCTTCAGCAGCAAAGCCTTTGTCACTGCAAATCTACTAAATTTAGTGACTCTGTGTAATTGGGTTGTAACTCCAGCTTCCATCCGAAAACAATTGCTGTCATACTAGAAAATCAAAACATACTGCCAATTTAAGGTTTAGTTATCATGTTGAAACATTTAAGATCTCCCACAAAGGCAGGAACCTTTGTTGTGCTCAGGCAGCACAAAGAATGGCATTGCAGCTGTTCACAGAATTTACTTCCACAACCTGTATTTTCAAGTATTTAAGCCACTGAAAAATGGAAACACCAACACTTTTAGATGCATAAGGACCGAGAATTCTTTGGCTTCGCCACTCCCAGTACTTTCTTATGTTAGAGAAGCATCTACTTTTTTACTAGAAAAATGAAAAATTACTCCATCACCTGGAAGCCTGCTGTAAACAACCCCTTCCTGCAAGTCCTACAGAAGGACAGGCCTTCAAGAGAGAATGGCTGGAGAGCACTGCTGGGAGATTTCCAGCCCAAATCCAATGCCTAACAGAAGACCCTTCCTTGGGTTCAAAATACTAAGAAATGTTATTTCTCAACTGAAGGTCAGGCATGTGTGCAGCCCCCCGTGTTCTGATCTTTCCTCTCCTAGGAGAGCCCAGACATAGTGTTACTGTAAAACATTTCCTCCTGGAGCTGGGTAAGTTTCCGAGGAAGCCACACGGCTCAGTGGATACTTAGAATCTCTGGCAAGCACCTCGGAGCCGTGCTGCAGGCACCGCACGCAGCCCGGCCTGGCCACACGCCCTGAAACCTTTGTTTCTCACTCCACAAGATAGGTAAAAAAGCTGGGACCATTTGTTATAACTTGAAAAGAGCTGCCAAATCCAAAAGTTGTGGTCATTACGCTTGGTAACCTTTATGGAAAATGCCAGATTTTTTCTTTGTGGTTGTTTTCACATATAGGAAATACTGAAAGGTGTATTAGCTAAAGATCCAGTCAGAAAACACACAATAATCACAAAACCAACAAGAGGCATGGTCTTTCTTCTAAGAGAGGTTTTACTACAATAAAACCTCTGAGAAAGGTTTCCCTACAGTTCCCAGCAAAGGGAATGAGCAAAAATGTGTCTACGAGGAGGCTGAGGGGTTATGGAGAGACAAAGCTCATGAAGCTCCAACCTGCTGCCAGGATGCAGAGCCACAGAAGGGCTCTGTCCTTCCATTCCCCAAAGCAGCGGGAAGGAATCAGAGCCCTGAGCTTCCAGAGATGGTTTTAAAGTAGCTGAAATTTAGAGAAAGGCAGAAATCACATGGAGGGGACGAGTGAAAAGCCTTTTCCCGACTGGTTTAAGAGTCACCGAAGACTCGAACAAAAGCGAAACGTCAACGCGCCCCGGCTGACACGGCACAAAGCCGTCACCGCCCGCATGAGGTCAGGGCTGAGGGACCGGCTCACACACCGGCCGGACCGCGGGCAGCTCCCGCGTCTGACAGCGCTGCCGGCCCTGCCGCGCTCCCTCCCGGGCCGGGCCGGGCCGAGCCGCGGCCTGGGAGCGCG
>VYZP01024529.1:33776-66677 GCA_013400635.1 Hypocryptadius cinnamomeus
GGGACACAGCGGGGACCGGCACCGGGGACACAGCGGGGACACAGCGGGGACACAGCGGGGACCGGCACCGGGGACACAGCGGGGACACAGCGGGGACACAGCGGGGACCGGCACCGGGGACACAGCGGGGACACAGCGGGGACACAGCGGGGACACAGCGGCACCCTCACCGCGTGCCACCCGACAGCCCCGCCGCACCCCGCCACAGGAGAGCTGTCCCGAGGGGCCCCGGGGTGGCGGCTGCTTCTGGGAGTGGGGACAAAGTATCTGCCGGATGAAGCTGAAGAAAAAATAATAATTGAGGCCTTTATAGGAAAATTCCGGGAAATTAGGTTTTTAATTCGGATAAGTTTTAATTTAGAACATTTCATCCAAAGGTTTCTGACTCTTTGAACATCACTGAATTATACTTTCATTTTATCAATGGGGAGATAGGGAAGAATCCAGGGAGGGATGTGGTATGGACTCAGCAAAGGCCACAATGCTGAATTTTAATAGAAAGTCCATTAATGTGATTAATGAACAGGCCCATGGGCCCAAAATCCCCACGGGGCAATGCTAGATCCCTAAAATCCCTAAATCCCCTCAGCACAGAGGGGTTCCACAGCTGAAGGGACCCTCACAGGGCACACAGCTCTTTGGCTTGTCTCTTCCTACATCCTTTATGAATACGAGAAATGATTTATACAAAACCTCTGAAATGTCTGGTTTCTTGCCCATCGTTGCTGTGGCCAAAAGCTCTTGCCTGACACTGGGGAAGAAATGACACACGTGCAATTCCTATTTCAGGGCAGGAAAACAATCAAAAGTCCTTTATGGGAAAAATAAAGACTTTGTTCCTACAGAAGCACATATGATTCAGTAGCTTGAGCAGGTTCAGTGGCCTGAGGAGAGGTTTCAGGAGAGTGAGTGCAGCTGGAGGCAGCCCTCACCGTCACCCTTGGCTTCATGTGGAATACTGCTGGAAAAACAATGTGAAAAAGGGAATTTTTTAAATTTTCATTTTTTCTTTTGTAAAACCTTTTAAATACAACGAACCCACATTTCATCGGGCACTACTGCTTGCAACATAGAGAAAAATACTTTTTATAAGTCCACATATAACTGCATTCCACAAAGCCCACCAAAACAAACAGCTAATGCCATTAATGTCAGCACAGGCCTTGCCTGGAGCCTTGGCTGTCCTGCTGTGTCAGAGCTGCGGGCAGAGTGCTGCTCCCTCGGCTGTGCAGCTCCGGAGCTGGCAGGGGCTGAGGAACCCTTCACCGAGAACGGTTCTGCTCTTGCCTTTTTGTGTCTTCCACAGCCTCTGGCGAGCAATTCTAGCATTCTCCAGTGTGCTGAGACAAGGGCAAAGCCCCCTAAGCCCCCGAGACCCTCCAGGATGTCAGGCCTGAAGAGATGGGGATCAGTGACAGTGAGGAACATTCCAATCATCTGATCATCTCCAGGAGTTTCCANCAACTTCCCTGTGCCAAATCACAAAGGGAGTTTGCAAACAAACCCTCCCTTCCTTAGCAGCCTGAGGCCTGCACATCCACTTCACTCTTCAGAGCACGCTGCTTCCCATGGCTTCTGATGCTTCTGCTCACTGCTGGGAAAGACCAGAACTGGTTCTGTCTCCACACAATTAAAATTAACCCCAGTTCTCTTAGAATAGCCTTGTCACAAGGGTAAGGAAGCAAAAGGAAAGGGGAGCTGAAGGGACACCAGGGTGACAGGACACAACCGAAGACCTTTTTGGGGCATCTCTGCCAGAGACCGGCAGTTGAAGGACCCCCAGTGGCCTTGGCATCCATTGGCAGAGGGGAAAAGGGAATAATGTGATGTGGAGGGGTGAGAGGGAAGAAACATGGGGCAGCTCCAGACCTGCCACATCACATCCCTGCAGCAGTGTGCTGCAGGCTGACCTCCAGAGCTGAGCTTACTACACACCCTGCGTGTCCCTGGGTCTTGCCCAGGCTCTGTACAGCATAAACAACACAGGAGAAGCTGTGGTTGCCCTGTCCGTGGAAGTTCCCAAGGCCAGGCTGGACAGGGCCTGGAGCAACCTGGGATATGGGAAGGTGTCCCTGCCCAGGGCAGGGGCTGGAACTGGATAGTCTCTAAGGTTCCCTCCAACCCAAACCGTTCTGTAATTTCTTTGTCTTTCTGCTTGTGGAACTCATAGAGGAGCGGACCCTCAGTTTGTTTGGGATGCTGAAGCTTTGCTGCAAAACAATGACACAGACTGATGCCACAGCACCTGCAGGGAAGGAGGGCTACCTGCAGCAGAGACAGGTGTTTAAGCTGCCTCATTGTCCACAACAGAACACAAATGCATTTGATATCATGACAATCAAAATTGTAGGTTTATTTACACGCATTTTCATATGGCAGTATTTTCGAATGACAGGTATTACACAGAAAAATTACTTGAAGAAAATACTTTCTCCTCTAACACTTGTACAATGCTCACTTGGAGAGAAGGAAGGGAGATCTGTTGCACTACAGTCACTCTCACTTTGGATCTGGTGTTTTGTTAAACTGTGAGTGTGGTGAGAAAGAGAGAGCTGGGCAGTTGGCCACAGATGTGGCAGGTGAGGCAGGGATGCACAGGAGTTCATCTCTCCTCCTCCACTCCGAGGACATGGAAAGGTGGAACCTGCTGGCTGGGGAGTCCTGGCTGGGCCAGGAACACTCCTGGTGGGTGAAGCTCCGTGGCTGCCCTGGAGCTGTTGTAACACGGGATGCTCCCCCACAGGCAGCCAGGGTCAGCTCTGCCAGGACAATCTGCGCCTAAAAGTGCTGTGAGCACTGCTGAGCCCTTCGAGAGCAGCTTTGGTGCTCCTACTCTATCTGCCCTCCACACAAGTGTGCTTCATTTCTAATGGTGCCTGCCCCTCTGGAACCAGCTCTGCCTGTCAGAGCTTTCCTTTCCCTGGTTAGGGGCCAGTTTCCATCACTGAAGAGTGGAAGAGCTTTCCAAAACCACTGGGAACGCCTGGGTGCTACAGGAGCTCTTCCTGCTCAATCTGATTCTTTGCAAAACTTTACAAACCCCGCCGTGGTTTTGATGTTGGTGGAAGAGATGCAGGTTTCCTCGCAGGATGTTTGCCGAGGCCTGACTCCCCTTTCTGCCCCGGGCCAGCCCTGTCGGGTCGGGCAGCAGCGGAAGGCGGCTCTGAGACGATCGGGGCGGAGTCTCCAGCGCGTACCCGGAAGGTGACCCGGCCGGCCGATACTCAGTGGCACTTCCAGACTTGCTGCCTCAGCTGAGGGACTCCTCAGGTGACACTGGCAGAGCTGCAGGACGCTGGTCATCACCCCTGGAGAAGGGCACCCGCCCGGCAGCGGCTGCTCCGTGCTCTCCCTGCCCCGGCAGTGCCCGCTCCCCCGGGCGCGGGCAGGACGCGCTGCTGGAGCTGCTGCAGTGCGGGAACCATCGCTGTGCCCAAGGCTGCTCTTCAGCCGTACCCAGGGCTCCCCTGGCCTGTGCCCAGCCACACCAGCAGTGACTGGCCAGCCCAGCAGCCCCTGCCCCGCCCGGAGCGCTGGGAGCAGGGCAGGCTCCAGCCCCGCTCCGTGCCTGGGCGCACACGGGACAGTGACGGGAACAAAGCCCAAAGCCCAGAGCATCCTCATCCCCGCGCTGCAGGAGGGCAGTGCTGCCTCCTGCTCGTCCCCCTCTGGCTGCTCGCTGTGCCCGGGTGAGCAGCAGCGCCCACAGCCAGCAGGCAGTTTGTCACCTGTGCTCGAGAGGGCGTTCAGCCCTTGGGAAAAACATGGATAAACTGCTGAAACTCAATGGCAGAGCCTGGCTCCAGCTTATCGTGTGAAACCAGCACACATTGACGGGGAGCACTGCAAAGCTGGGCAGAAACAAGCTAGCTACATTCCAGATCATAATTTGTCACGTTTAGTAAAGGCATATTTTAAAAATTTATTTACTTTGTGTTTATTTTGTTCCTTTTTAAATCCTTTTTGTTTTTCCCAGCCCCTTTGTATTTTGTGTTCTGTGTTCCTCACTGACACTTCCATGACAAAGTTTCAGGACAAATTCTGCTTCAGAGCTGTCAGATGCCTGCAAGGGCCAGGCTGAAATCAGCACAGGTACTCTGTACACACACATCTCTGCAATACAGCCCTTTATTTCACAATGCCCATGTCACCCCTACCAAGGGAAACATCAGGTATTTCTTGGTACCTCATGTTAAATTCATCAGATCACAACAGATGGGCTCAAAATACCAGAGACACTGGGCCAATTAGCAGATTAAAGTGTCCATGTTGGTTACATCTGTGCTATACCGATGCTGCTTTTAAACAGGAAAAAAAAAAAAAATTGGAATACCTTTACTTCTCTTAGCTGAAACCTAAGGGCATAGGTCTCATCTTCATTATTTTCAATTTTCTGTTTTTTTGCAATGCAGGCCATGATCAAGCAGAACACTTCAGAACATGCTTTATTTTAAGATTCTGGATAATTGCTATGAAATTATAATTTAGGACATAGGAGTGCCCTTTTGAATCAAGACCAAAGTCTTTTACTCCCAAACATATACACGGTATCCAGCATCAGAAGTTGGTGAATTCAGTTAATAAGGAGGTTTTAATCTCTCAAAGTGTTTTGTGACATTTAATGCAAAGTTCTGTACTGACAGTGACTCAACCACATATTTTGCAGCTGTTCATAGAGACCCTCCATGCCCAAGGGACAGATCTGGGCTGGGACAGGCCAGAAACCTCCAGACCATCTCCAGAGAGGTTCAAGCCACAAAACTGCCTCCTTCCCTTCCCACGGAGCCTGGAGAGGTTTGCTCCAGGATATGTTTACAAACTCTCCATCCTTGGTCAGTGACCAGCTCTAGTGCTGATGACAGTGAAATAAATAAATACATTTGGTGTCCCTGTGGTGAAGTCTCTTCTTGGTGGCACAGAACATGGCACAGATGTAACACTGTGCTTCCCCCATCCCAGCTGAGGGCACGGATGCACTTGGAACAGGAAATGCTGCTGAGGGTCCTGTCAGTGGGAGCTGCTGTGCTCCTCTCATGGGTGGCTGCACTTCAGCAGAGCACAAAAACACCTCTGTTCTCACTTAGCCCAACATGCTTCACTGGGCTGTTCTGGGATCCACAGCTCTCAGGAACAATTAGTCCAATTATCTGCCCTGTGGCCCTGACCACCCCAAAATCAGCCCATGCCACTGGGTGCCAGAGGGTGGCACAAACAGGGTGTCACAGGGTGCCTGGGGAGGAAGGTCGGGGCGAGTGGTGTGATCACCAAATCAAAGAGCCAGACAACCATAAGCAGACATACATATATAATATGTACAGTGGCCATGGGTGCATGTGCACCATGAAGGAAAACATCACATTTTAGACTGCAGAAAATGATCAAACTCCGGATTTTTTTAGTGCCAAGTGTCTCTAACTAGCCAGCAAAAATAACAGGAAATGTCCTAATGTGGGCCGAATGACCTGGTGCAGATGTCAGCTGGGGTATTCTTCCCTTCTCAATTTCAGACACAAAATGCAAGAGCATTCTTTTTTTTCCCCTACATGCTGTGGACAGAAAATTATCTCAGTAGTGTTTGGTTTGGTTTCTACTTTTTCTCTCATTCTCTTCAGCTTTTCCAATAGATTCACTAGGACTAAAACACAGAGCTAAGGTACAGCCATTAATTCAGTCAGCAGAAATTCCCAAGCCTCTCTGTAGGAATGACCCAGGCTTTTGGAACAGACTGAGATAACGCAGCGGAAGGAAAGCTCTGAACCCACCCAAATGCTCTCCATGTGGTCTTCAGTCCATGATCTGTGGTTTTTCACTGTGGAGTACTGCTAAGATATCTCCAAAAAGTGTCTAAGAAAGTTAAACCTGCTACCAGTAATCAGAAATTCACTAGTGAGGAGGTTGAACCTCTGTAAGAAAACTACTGGGAGGTGCACAAGTTGTTAGAGGAAGAAGTTGTTAGAGCTGTTGAAAACCATTGCTCTGGTTACAAAATCAGACTGCCAGTGAGTCTGTGCAGTAACTGGATTCAAAATATCTACTGCCAAAATTCAAGGTATGTAGTGATGTGGGCACAGGAACTTCCCTGGGACGCTGCATGCTGGCAAAAATCAGCTGGCTGAAATGGAGTATTAGAAGACTCCCCAATATTCCAGCTGCAGATGCCTACAGACACTTCATCAGGCTGTATTAATTACTGGCTTGCACTGGAAGCAAAGAAGGAGCTTGGGAAAGACAGGGAGAGGAGGATAATCATCATCAATAATAACAGCAGCAGCAGCAGCTGGTTTTTCCCTTGCTCATGTTCCTGATCCCTAAAAGTAAGATGCTGGCTAGAACTGGGCTTTGGAAAGACTGAACTATTAGCAAGACTGCCAAAAGAAAAGTGCTCCTGCCACTCCTGTAACAAGGACAGGGCTGCTTGCAATCCAAATGATGGAAAAATAAAAAGAGAGCTGGATGTTGCTGCTGCCAACTCCTCTGGTGCTGTGGGGGTGGGGAGTGCAGAACACCTTCCCAGCAGTATGGGGGCTGGAGAAGGGGCCACTTCAGGACATGCACATCATGTTGTGTGACAGCCTTGGCCACAGCACACGGCCCTGGAGCTGCTACAAGATGGTGGCTCCAGCAGCATCTGCACTCCTGGGGTCCTTCAGGCCAATGATGAAACTGTTGGTTCTCCTGGCCCCGTGAACCAGGGACACCACTGGGACTTTATCCACCTGATGGCCCCTGGCCACAAGAAATTCAATATCTTCTTCAGGAAACTCACCTGCAGGGGTTTGAAAAGAGGAGTTGGTAACTGAAACCAGTGCTGCCTGTGATGCAAAGGTCTGTCTAACACTGCTGGGGACTGCAGTGGGGGGAACCTGCCTGCTGCCCCTTCAGAATGTCCAAACTCACAAATTAGGACCTTGTGAAGTTTCAGATTTAATTCCATTTTAGTTTCAAAGCCTGCAGGGCACACTGTAGCACAGGTCTTATTTAGATTTTCCTCTGAAATGGGAAAGACCAGAAACTTTGGCTATTTGGTGTGGAATGAGAACCAAATTTCATTTATGGTTGGCTCTGGTGAAGTTTGGGGCAGTGTGAAAAACACCAAATAGACCAAGACTTAGAGTAACAAGGACAAGAGCTGACAGTACAAGCTGCAGAGTGCCAGCACTGATGCTGTGTTTTCAGCACTATCAAGCTACAGGCTTTTCCACAAGCCTTGCCTTCTTCCAATGTACTGGAATTAAGGGATATGGACTGAAAAGTGAAGGAATGTAATTTATGTCAGTGGGAATAAAGTGCAGGAAGCTTTGAGCACATGTCTGGGTGAAGTTGAGGCTGCAGTCTTGCTGAGTTGGATATTGTCCATGGCACCTGATCTCCAGAAGGATTTAAGGACAGGACAAGGCCACTGCCAGGAGATGAGCTGGGACAGAGGGAGGGCTGGGGAGAAGCACCTGAAAGAGCTTGGAGAGGTGGTGCCAGAGGGGTCAGGAAGCATTTCCAGGACAAGAGGGAAAGGACATGGCTCAGCAAAGGTTCCAAGCTTTGAAGAAGTTGAGTTCTGATTTTTGTCTTCCCCAAAACCCTCCACACCCCTGGGGACCCTAGAACATGGTGACCTGTGGTGCTTCCATTGCACCATGCTAGGGAAATCCTGCTCTTTTCCTAAACTTGCTGGATTTGTGTCCATTTGTGCCCCACCCAGTGTCCATACTCACTGTCAACCTGCAAGGTGTTGGACTGAAGCTGGGGGTGAAGTCGACCAAGCGACAAACTTTCACTCAGATTCTTGTTAAACGTTAACACATTTACCAAAACCTGCAAGAGAATAAATGAGCCTCAATAATAAAAAAAGCTTTGAGAATAGGAGAAGCCAGCTTCCAGAGCATCCCCCAAACTGGTGGCTCCAACATCTGCATGTGCAGCAGGCAAAGGAGATTTTGAACCATTTACTAAACTGCATGAACTGCTGCAGGGGTGTGCACACACTAAGAGGTCCTTGGAATGTGGCCTGTATGTTGTTGCTTGTAAAACAGGACATTTTCAGGATAGCATGGGCTTTTTGTCACATAGTTCCTGCTAAAGTAGCAGAGTTGTGTGTCTGGAACATGATGTAAGCTCTAAAGAAGTGTTTGCTACAGCCAAAAGCTCAGCATGTGACTTCTCCAAATAAAGCATTAGGAAGCAGTCCTTGGCTTTGGTTTTGCTCTGAATAATGCTTTCCAAAAGGTGAGGAAACTGGGAGCCCTTCTCAGGCTTTTCTTTTCAGCAATCCATTACTGCTGTACATGCAATCAAGCTATTGGCAAGTACTTCGCCTCCTTACAAATCATAAATTAAGAGGAACTGCCCAATTTATATTCAGAGTTGAGCTGGGAGAATTCAGTTGAGAATGCCCTAAAGGGAGCTTTTCATGTGGAAAAGGGCTGCCAGTTTCCTACAATTCACCAAATAAAAAATGCTCCATTTTTTCCTTAATCATCCTTAAGATGAGTTTTGAACAGGTATTAGAATGACAAAAGCCATTATAGGTTTTGCCAAAATGCTTCTACTCTACAGCTGTGAGTGGTGCCACCAGGAAAGGTGCAAGAAAAGTAAACTGGTAACCCTTAGAGATTTGAAATAACCCAAGTGTGGAACTGGTGACACCAAAGACTGAACCAGTAACCTGTGGCCACCAGTTTTGACCCAGCCTGAGACAATTAGGAAGGGAAAGGAGGGGACCCTGCTCATCCTCGAGTGAGCAGCTGCTCAGGGAGGACACAGCACTGACCTGGACGATGCTGCTCAGGGCTCTGTCCCCGTTGTTGGCTCCCAGGCACAGGTAGGTGCCACACATCCCCTCAGAGGGCCTCACGATGGTGGGCAGCAGGAAGGACCGCGGCCGCTTCCCAGGCTGAAGGAGGTTTTGCTGCAGTAGAGGAAAAGTTGCACAAAAAGATGTCAACAAGTCAACTCTCCCACAGAAGGAACATGGAGCTCATCACCCTCTTCCAAAGAAAAGGGTTCTACAATGCATAAGGCAGCCCTGGAAGCCACCAGCACAGGTCTGCATTTGTTTCTTTCCAAGACCTGAAGACATTTTTCCTGCTACTTGTTACTTTTTAACCTGAAGAGCAACATTCATGAAGTAACTGCTTAATACAAGTCCACATTGTTACTTAAAGTGCATCTGGGCTGCAGGGAAAGTAGGTAACAGTGTTGTTTGATAATTCTGCATTGTAATAATAACTGATGGATATGAAGCCCTCTGTTTTCTCACTTTCAGTGGCTTGTATAATGAAAAATAGCAGCTTTCTACACACTGTTGTCTCTGTTATTAACAAGGCATTAAATAGTTCCCCTGTTGTGAAGATGAGAATAAAATTGGAAGAAGAAAAGCTACATAAAGAATTTGTCACGTCATTCATTACCGGCCGGGGAATGGAGTGGTTCACTGTTTTATTTTGCCAGGAGAAGTCCAACATCTGGCTGTTCAGGAGGATTCCAGAGGGTGTTACTATTCCACTGCCAAAGGGACGATTCAAAGAACTGAAAAGAAACACAGAAAATTTCATAAAAATCATCCCAGAGATTTTTGTACACCTCGAGGCTTTCAAGGCTCCAACTTTCTGTCCCACCTTGTCTTGATAGAGATTCTTTGATGGCTCTCTAGGGCTGGTGAGACTGAGGAGAGACCAATGCACTTAGGAGCAGGAGACACGTATGCCACAGCAGTCTGTCCCTCCCCCTGTTTGAGGATTCCCCTTGCTGAGATGGATCTGCCTCCATCAGTCCTACATTTGCCACCACCTCTCCCCAGGGAGCAGGTAGAGGCCACTCAGCCATGTTCCATTGTCAGAGGGCTCTAAAACCGCACAGGGCAGAGCAGCACCAGCCCACACATCTCAACCCCACTCTCCCATTCCTCTGCTGTGGGACAGAGCAGCCAGGCTGACCCAGGTCTGGTCCCACCCTGTCCTGCTGAACATACTCCCTGCTCCCACCCCAAGCCATAGTGGAGGGAAGAGGCCAAGCTTTTACCTCACCACGGCGACAATGAAGTCATCGGGGCCCATGACCAGGACCTGGCTGGCAGCGGCCCCGCTCTCCAGGGGGGAGCGAGGCACGGACGGGAAGGACTGGGAGTCATTGATCAGCTGGCGCAGCGAATTGGCTTCTGATTTACTTCAGCAAGGAGGGAGGGAGAGAGGAAAGCAAGCTGTGAGCCTGGGGAGCTGGATGTGTCCTGGGGTCTCCACACAGCTAGGGCTGGGTGTCCCCGAGGGGCTGCACAAGGACAGGGGGCTGTTTTGGCTCACCCCGAGGAAGGAAGGGGTGACAATGTCTGCACAGAGAGGCACTCAGTCTGCCATGAACCTCCAAAGGCTCTGTCTACCCCTGTTTGCCCTCACCAGGAGTATACCCACCCCCAATGGCCAAGGTGACAATCCCAGCTGAATGCCAGTCTTCAGCAGGACAAGTCAGGCCCAGCCCAAACATCAGCCACGGCTCAACTTGGCTCTGAGGTGGGAAGCTGGGCTGAAACCCCACGCCTGGCCTGTCCTGCACATCTGGGTGTGCACATCTGGTGTTCTGCAAGGCCCCGAGCCCCACAGAGGGGCAGGGAGAGGCAGAAGTGGCACGTGTGGCCATGCCCACAGGGATGGCTGTTTGTCTGACCCACTCAAAGGCAGTGTTTACAGATGTGCCAAAGTGGGAGGAACCCTCAAGCTCAGGCTGGCTCCAGGAAACCTCTGAGTGAGGACGTCCTGTGACCCATCCCTAGAGCCCCGAGCCTGTGATCAGCTGTGATCCTTGTAAAAGAATGAGCCCTGGGAGGACACTCAGGGTCTGACCTTTCCTTCATAAAACAGAGGGAGAAAAAGCTCAGGGCACTTCACACCCAGCAACAATATCCAACCCACACATCCTGCAACTGTCACCTGCCTGTGCTCCTCAGACATACCTCACCATGCCTTCTGCTGTGTGAGTGACGGACACGTCACCAGATGGGTCTCCCAGGTTGCTCGCCAGACTCAGGGCTATTTTTAGTGTCTAAAGAAAGGAGAAGAGGAGGAGAGGAAGAGAGGAGGAGAAGAAGGAGAGGAAAAGAGAGGAGAGGAAGAGAGGAGGAAGAGAAGGAGAGGAAAAGAGAGGAGAGGAAAGGAGAGGGGAAAGGAAAAACATTTATGTGGCCCTGGAAATACAACTTCTGATACTCCAAACTAGAAGAGGTATCTGATGTCCTGGTGTGTTGGCTAAAGCTTATGAAGAAAAATTACCAGAAGGCTGGGTTCTGGGAATACCTCAGTGCAAAGGGCCGCCACATGTGGGAATGGGAACCAAGAAGCCTCAGTCCAGCATGGCAAACTGTGTTGGAGGAGCCAAGTGAATCCAGCAGCACTTGTACAACCACAGAATCACAGAATGGTTTGAGCTGGAAAGGACCTTAAAGCTCACCACATTCCATCCCCCTGCCATGGGCAGGGACACCTTCCCATGTTTCTCCAACCTGGTCTTGAGTGCTACCAGGGATGTGGTAGCCACAGCTTCTCTGGGCAACCTCTGCCTGCAGCTCACCATTCTCACAGGGAAGAATTTCTTCCCTATAGCCCATCTAAACCTGCCCTCTAGCAGTGGGAAGCCACAAGTGCAACATCCCTGGCAGAAGCTGATGTCCAGCTCAGTCGCTCAGCCTCATTGCCAGCTGGCACACCGGGTCTCCAGGATGCCATTTACCTTCTCTTTCCATTCCTGAGTGGTCACCACAACAGCAGAGACCAGGCTGAATCCCAAGGGACGGGGGGTGCTGGGCTCGCTGCTGCCTCTGGACCCCAGCTTTGCTGGCCCAGCACCAGTGCTGAGCAGAAATGAGCTGTTCTGCTCCCCAGCTGGCTGTAAACCATCCAAAGGGCTTGAACAGAAAGCATCAGTCCCAGCACATGTCAGGGAATAATGGTGCAAAAGGAGGAAAAGATCTGGTTTCTCAGACATGCAGAATCCTGCCTGAGCCAGTCCACTGAAAATGGGAAGATGCAATTTCAAAGGACACGGTTCATCCAGCCCTGGGACCACAGCATAGCCAAGGCAGGGCCATGAGGAGAGAGAGAGCTGCTCCCCAGCCAAGCCAGCTTTGAGAGAGAAAGGCTGAGCAGAAACACACTTAACATTCAGCTTGCAGGTTGGGCCATGGTCATTCAGGATCCAGAACAGCCCACTCCCCTGCAGGCAGCCAGCAAGGTGTGACTGCTGGTCTGGAAAGTGCCACACAGCAACAGCTTCTCCTTGGTTATCAACTGTGGAGAGCAGAACGTGACAAACCTCTGGAGAAGGCAGCATTTCCATGGAGCAGTGTCCTCACCCCCACACCGTGTTGGGGGCACAAGGGCTTGGAGGCCAGGGAAGAGCTCCATGGAAACAGCAGAGCATGTCCACCCCAGAGGTTAAGGACCTCTTAATCATGGTCCTGGTTGTCCCAGGGCTGAATACCTGAAGGTGGCCTAGCACTGAACCTCAGCCACATGTTCAGCTGTGGGACCCAGGCAATCAGGGTTACACATCTCCTGAAGTGACTGCCTTGGAGCTGGAGGCTGCTGCTCCAGGATAACCAGCAGGTGAAACTCTTGGCAGAGGAAACAGATTCACCCAAAGCTTCCTGAAGAGAGCTCAAAAATTACTCAGGTGAGCCAACCTCCTGTGCCTCTGCACAGTGTGTAACACCTCCAGTTGCTGCATTTTTGCTGAGACACTTCCAAGCACCCATTGTCCTGTCTGCTACAAGGACGTAGTTAAATCTTCAATTAAAATTCCCAGCTCATAAAGCTCAGCTGTGGATCTGTAAATTCCCAACTCATAAACCCCATCTGTGCATCTGTGGAACGTCTAAGAGCACAACTCTGCTTACAGAGCAGGAGACAGAGCACTTGCTCAACCTCCTGAAAAGCTGCAATGTTTTGGCAGGACAGTTCTAAATATTGGAAAAATTATGGGCCTCAGAGATCAGGAGGTGGGCAAAAAAGTAAACTTTTTTTTAATATGAAGTATTGGGTCAGTTTTCCTTGTCATCACCATGTAGAGGCTTTTCTTGCAGCACACCTTGCAGTGCCCTCAGGTGCTCTGCAATGGCCAGGGCCACTGGAGCTAAGAGGTGGAGGAACTTGATGGGACCACCCTCAGCTGCTGAGGGGTCATTTTGCAGAGATGACTATACAAGAAATGGACAAAGCCACAGTTTGTTCTGAAAAAGCTCTTCCTAAGCAAGAAAGATCCTCCTGTTCAGCCTCTGAGACAGCAGCACTGCTCAGTTTTACACCTTAGCAGTCTATTTGCTCATTCTCCTTTGGGAATAAACTACAAACATTTTTGTACCATCACAAAATAAATAAATAATTATCTAGCAGCACAAGCAATTCAGCCAAATGTTGAACCTCCTCTTACCTCCACCATCCAGTGCAAGATGTTCCCTCTGGATCCTTGCATTGTGATATTAAAGCCCTCGAGGATGTTCAGTGCTGAGATCAGTGCAGGACCTGCATGTGGAGGTGGTGGGGTGAAAACAAGGTGCCCTGTGGAGGGAAGAGAAGAGGAATGAAGCTGCTCTTGTCAGACACCATCCAGTGAGAGCACTCATCCATGAGGACAGGGAAACCCTTCCAGATTCAAGGGGAAATAATAGAAAGCAACATGATTTGAGAAGGGTTTCCCAGAACATCCCTGTTGTATCTTTCTGTTTCTTCATGAAGGATGAAGGAAGCCCAAACAGGGATGCTTTATTACCTCTGAAATTCAGTTCTTATTGGTTGGCTGTTTGTTTCTAGACTGCAGTATGGTAGAATGGAGATGGAATCACAGAAAACCAGAATGGTTTCGGTTGGAAGGGATCTTAAAAGTCATCCAGTGCCATCCCTGCCATGGGCAGGGACACCTTCCACTATCCCAAGTTGTTCCAAGCCCTGTCCAACCTGGCCTTGGACACTTCCAGGGATGGGGCAGCCACAGCTGCTCTGGGGCCTGTGCCAGGGCTTCACCTCCCTCACAGGCAGAGATAGTTTCCTAACATCTATTCTAAATCTCTTCTCTTTTAGTCTGAAATAATTCTCCTTATCCTGTCACTCTCTGCCCACGCTAAAAGTCACTTTCCCTCATTTCTTATAAACCTCTTTTGCATACTGGAAGGCTACCTAAAAAATTTGCAACATTACAGCTATAAGGAGGGTAAATACAGGGACTGCTAGAAAAGACTGACATTTTAGAAACTTCTTCCATAAAGTTAGCTTTTTTCCCTTTGGGAACTGTCTTTAGCTGTACGTCCAGCTTCTATTGAGATGTTGCATCAAGACATGACCATGTTGCATCTTTAGACTTTCAAGGGAAAAAACATTTCAAAGTGCTGAAAATCTCCTGAGCCACCCATGATGCATCAGTGTCAGCAGGGAATAGCAGGAAACGCTTTGGAAGGCCTTTCTGCAGACATTTCAGCACAGCTTTGACTTCAACTCTTGCTCAATGCTGTTGCCACCCCTTGCAAGGTGAAGAAAACCTTGCCCTGGAGCTGCATGGTGACGGGTGAGAGTGTACCTCGATAGATTGTGTGCACAGGGTCCTCCACAGTGACACTGTAATTGCTGAAGTCCTCCTCCACCAAGACTCCTCCGTAGCTGTGGACCTGCACGAGAACAAAGCAGTGCACACTGAGCAGCCTGGGCCAAGGCTCTCTGTGCAACACACCCCTCCCTGTCAAACACACTCCATTGAGATTCCTGAGCCAAGTGCCAGGTTCCTTAGGATATTCTGGAAATCTGTGTTTTCACAGCCCTGCTGACCTGGCTCACTGTTCAGCACTGCAGGAAGGCTCTGCACTCCCCTTCAAAAGCTCACCCACCCCAAGGGTGCTCCCAGGACATTCTGTCTGCCCAGGAAGATGGGAACTGGCCCTGGCTGCCAAACAGGAGTGTGTTAAGGGGTATTGAATACTGCCAGGATTATGGGTCCAGGAGACAAGGAGCTTGGGTGTAGCAGGTGGCCATCATTAGAAATATCAACTAAAAAATCACTGTTCTCACCCTATTTGAAATTATTTCATCTGACAGTGGGTCTACTGTACCCTTGGTCTTCCTGTGACATTCCTGTCAGAGGTACAATGTACCAGGGTTGGTACAGGAAAGAGGGGCCATTCCCTCCACTGCAGGTCTTCTGTGGCTGAGTCATGATGGAGATGAGGGAGGACTATCAGAGCATGGTGGGGCATTGCCCAGGCTCCCCAGGGAATGGGCATGGCTCCAAGGCTGCCAGAGCTCCAGGAATGTTTGGACAAGGCTCTTGGGAAGAGCGTGGGATTGTTGGGACGCCTGCATGCTCTGATCTCTGACCCAGCTAGCTTCCTTGGCAGGAAAACTCCTCTGGCAAAACTGAATGAATCACTGGAGCAGGACAGCTAATGCAGGACATGCTGTGGGGCCAGAATGTCAAGCAACTCCAAAGCTGCTAAAGATGTCTCTCCTACTTGGGATCCCTGTTTCCTCCCCAGAAAAAAGGCTGGTTGAACCCCAGGGCTGTACTGAACCAGGACCTGGCTCCCCAGACCCAGCCAGTGGGGAATGGGGCACAAGGAGCAGAGAAAGGGGAATAAGCCCCAGTCAGCCACACATTGCAGACATCCCAAATTCCCAAGAGAGCACCATATTGCACCTGTGCCTGGAAGCAAAGAGTGGGTGTTTTGGAGCAGCTGATTTCACCAGATGGATGCCCTCCCTGTGCTGGAAAAATAAACACTTCGTGAAGGCAGCACTTTGCTCTGCAACCAAAGCTGGAATTGTGCACTGGATCCCAGAGCTTGTCAGGAGGGTCTTTGATGTGGCAACCCTGGGCCTTGCTCCTCTGCAGGGAATTTGTGCTTCCCTGTGGCAGTCCCCGGGTCAGGGGAACATGGTGACAAAGCAGGGTTTAGCTGTGGAGATGCTCACAAGCTTGGGACTCTTCCTGCTCCTCACCCTTCATCTCTGCCATAGTTCAGGTGAACTGTAGATTTCCAAACAGAGCCCACAGATGTCTGAGGCTTGAGTGGAATTAACACATTCCAGATTCTTGATGAGCTATTGAAGGAGCATCACTTGAGCCACGGTGGCTTAATAAAACAGTGCCCCAACTACTCCGACTGCAGCCACACAGATATAAAAGTTGTTATGGGCTGTTGGGGGCTTTTTTCTTGTCTGTTCTGATATTTTATCCAGAGCACCTCTAACAGGAGTTAAACTAGTGCAACCCCAAGGGAGACCAAGCCTTTCTAATCCTCTGCTCACAAAACTCAGGGTTTTTTTAAACCATCCTTCTGGAGTCTGTATCCTACACTCCCATTAAGCACAACAACTTGTTTCTCAACAGCCTCTTGTTCTGGGGGAAAAGGCTTTGTCACCCAAGTGAACAGAGCCCAGAGCCTAAATTGATTTTTATTTTCCTTCCAGACTGTCCTGGTTATAGAGGAAATGGAGGTTTCACTTCTGTAGACTGGGGGAATGGCCTGTGTATCACTCCAACCACTGCAGGGACAGGAAAGGAAAAGGAGGCATCTGTCCCCATCATTGTGCTGGCATTTGGCTCATCTCCAGTTTGTCACCTTAAGCAGGTGGCAGCCCCAGGCCGGCAGGTGCCAGGGGCAGTCCTGGCTCACCTCGGAGATCATCTCCTGCGTCAGGTTCCCGCTGTAGAAGGCTGACACCCCTTCTGCCCCCAGCAGCTGCAGCACGGCCGCCAGGTCCAGGCGCCGGACGAACATCCCAGGCAGCAGGGGCTGCCCATCCGGCAGGAAGATCTCCTGGAATCGCTCAGAGTAGTTCAGGTCCTTCAGTTCACTCAGGGCTTTGGCTGCAGGTGAGAAGGGGAAGGACATCCAGAAAAAGCAGGGGTCAGGAAGGCACAAAGAACCTGGAGTGACTGTGCACCTGATGGGGATGTTGGAGGCCTGCTGCTGGCCCTATTGCAAAACTAGAGGGGAGCTGGATCATTGGTTCTTTGGAAATGGGAAAGAAACCCAAAGAAACCCCAGCATCCTTCCCTGCCTGGCCCTGGGCACTGCCCAGTGTGGCTGCTCTGCCCTGGCTCTGCCCAGCCATGGCAAAGGGCTCCCGTTTAGCCGCCACCACGCTGTCCCCTGGCAGACCGTGGCTCACGCATTGCTCAGCTCCCAACACCATCCAACCTCCACGTCCACAAAGCCCTGATTTCCCATGACTAACCCTCTGCATCCCCAGCTGCCTTGCACAGTGAACTGCCCCGAGCTGCCCATCAGGTACTCACCCAGATCATGTGTGACATTAAAGCCATTCTGGGCGACACCGGCCGTGAGGCCCAGCAGCTCGGACCACGGGAGCCTGCCAAGGGAGAGAGGACAAGGAAAAACGGGCCTTGGAGGGGTGCAGTGGGGCAGGGTGGTGGGCAGCAAGCACAGGGCTTGGCTCTGCAGTCAAGGGCTCCCGGGAGACCAGGCTGTGGGGCCAGCAGTGGCCAAAAGGAGCACTGAGCTTTCAGTGCTTCTCCTTAACAGGATCCTGTCAGTGCTCCAGGATGTGCCCCAGAGAGGAATGGCAGTGCATGGATGGGGGAAGGGCTGTCTCAGCAGCAAAAGCTCAAGCCAGGCTCTGGTCATAAGCAAGGAATTCAGATCCCTCCATATCCCAACAGAGCACCAAGGACAGGCACACCTCTTAGGATCCAGCTAAAGAGACAAAGAAAATGCACAGACATGCGAGACCATGTGTTGCAGCTCTAACAGAACATTTATTGTACATCTTCTCAGCCAACAGGACACTTTGCAGAAAACATGACCAAGCTGAATTTTTTCTTTTGTACATGAAATAGCAAAAAAATAAACATCTCTTTCAACACAAGCCTCCAAGTACCTCTTAGCTGATGGTTTTGACTGGTGGCTGAGAACATGGTCTGATGGCAAGGGCTCGTGTGCTCCCAGCTTCCCACAGGGACCCCAGGGCACAGCCTGTGCCAGTCTCGTGTCTTACCTGCCATGTAACTGGTGTGCTTGTTGCATTCCTAGGATCATGCCTGGCACCCCTACGAGCAGACCTGGCTGTAAAACAGGAAGGATGAAAAGGAAGAGAGTAGTCTCCTTTCCATGAGGACATGGGACATGGTCCCCAACTGCAAGGGGAGATGCAAATCATGTTTACTTTTGAATTATCTGCATGGTTAGGAGAGGGGAAGAGACTATAGCAACACACTTTACTATGGAATAAAAGGTTTTGGAAGGAGAGAGGTAAATTCAATCTTGTTCTCAACCCAGTTTGGTCAGGAGAGATAACTCAGCAGGACAACCTGGGATTATGCTCCTTCCTGGGGCTCTTGTTCTCCCAGCACCCTGCTGCCACAGAGATGTACCTCTTTACTCCCCAAAGCTCTGCAGGCATTTTGAGGTTGATAAAGAAGTGTTTTCTCTGGATTCCCCACGTCTGTAGGGCCCAGAATCTCCTATGATGAGAGAGACCTCTCGCTGCTTTGCTGGGCATCTGCCCCTCAGCCTGAAAGTTGGAGGAAGGAGAGCTGGAGACAACAGCCCTGGAGACAATGTCTGTGGGATACTGGTTCTCACCTTGGTGTCCTGCTGCAGGTCCTCTTCCAGTGGGATGCCCAGGGGAGCCACCTCACGGAAGTCGATCACCCAGCTCCTGTTCTTGCGGATGTCGTGGATCAGCATCACCCCGCCCCTGCGGCGAGACAGGGTCAGGGCGTGGCAGCGGCTGCTCCCGCGACAGCCGCGGCTGTATAGCTTGGGTGCACTGAGGCCAGGGCCGGTCCAGCGAGACAAGGGGCTCTGTGCGAAGTCACCAGCCCCAGCGGGGCCACGGGGTGGCCGGAGTGGAAGCAAATGCTGCTGTTCTTCCCTAGGGCACACACCAGGACAGCCAAGGCAGGGTTGGTGTGGGACACAGGCAGCCCTAGGCTGAGCCTAGTGAGGCTGGAGCAGTCCCTGCCTGCCTGGTCATGGAGCCACTGGCTGTTCCACCACCAGGTTGGGACCATCTGGGATTTTCTTTCTAATCTGAGCAGTTTTGCAACAAAAGAGGGTGTTTGCTTATAGCAGCAATGGGTGGTGCAGCTGGAGCAGTGATCAGGTGGCTTCGGTTTATGCAACGCTGCTGAGCCCTCCTGCAGAGCCAGGAGCACCAGGCTCACGTGGATGCCACCCTGGGAATGAGGGCTGGGAGAAGGACACCCCTCCCTGGCAACTTCCTGGAGCTGGGCTCCGGACCTCAGCCTCAGGAGCAGAGCTTGTGGAAGGCAGGACTCAGGCTCTGAAAGCACCGGGACTGAACCCAGGGAGTTTGTAGCTCCTGGTGCAGCTCACGTGGCTGGGGGACCACGTCTCCCTCTGCCCCTCACCAGCCCTCTCGAGCCTGGGGCTGGGATGCTCCCTGCAACCACTACAGCAGAAACAATTCCCTGCCTGAGGGTCTCTGTCCTGTGCTGACAACATTGAACACAGGAAGGGTCACTGTGACAGACGTGGACACATCCACTGCCTGATGTCAGAGCCCTGGCACCACACCCTGAGCCTGGCACTGCTACGGAGGCATTTCTCAGCTGCAGAGAGACTTTTTACAAGGGCAGATAGTGACAGAACAAGGGGGGATGGCTTTACACTGACAGAGGACAGGTTTACATCAGGTATTTGGAAGAAATATTCCTCTGTCTGAGGGGGACGTAGGTGAACCAGGCACTGGTGAAGGCTGCCCCATCCCTGGAAGTGTCCAAGGCCAGGTTGGACGGGGCTTGGAACAACCTGGGATAGTGGAAGGTGTCCCTGCCCATGGCAAGGGGTGGGACTGGATGGGCTTGAAGGTTTCTCCAACCCATACCGGTGTGGGATTCTGTGAAACCACTCCCTCGAGGACACCCGAAGACAAGGGCAGAGGGTGAGTGCCTCACACTTACCCTCCCAGCCCCGAGGTGTGGGGGTTGACGATGCCGGCGCAGAGGGCCGAGGCGATGGCTGCATCCACCGAGGAGCCGTGCCTGGCCAGCACGTGGGTGCCCAGCGCGGTGCAGCGCGCGGCGTCCGTCACCACAGCGCCGCGGTGGAACAGCTGCCGGACACGAGAGGGCACAGCTGGGCAGTGCTGCTCCTGCCTGCCTCCGCACCCACCAACGTGGCACCTGAGGCCTGGGGCCAGCACCGGGGCTGATCCAACAAATGCCAGCGGGAACCGTACGTCCCTTGGCACATCCCCGCTCCAGGGCAGCTGCAGGTAGCCACGGCCACCGGTTCAGACAGCTTTCCACACTCTGTGTGCCAGGCTGGGGGGCCACGTCTCCCTCTGCCCCTCACCAGCCCAGAGCTGTCCCTGTGCTGCAGACAGGCAGTCACCAGGAATGGGGATACAGCTTCAAAGGATGCAGCAGGCCCCCAGGACCACAGCTTGTTCTCATCCTTGTGCCAGAGCTGTGCTAATGCAGTCACACGATATTTTAAAGAGTTGATTTCATCCCTATGGCACAAATTGCAGCATCTCAACAAGAGCCAGGCTGGCCTGGGGACATGCAAAGACAGAAGGGCCACGGCAACACGTGAAGATGGTGATGGTAACTCCTGGCTGACTGTGACCCTGGCAGAAGTTCCGCAGGAGGATCCAACCCCGTGGCCATGCTGCCTTGGCTGTGCAATCTAGCACTGGGCTGCAGAACAGATTATCAAGAGGTTCATCTCTGCTTTCAGCTATTTCCCTGCTTAGTCCTGGGTGAATCTGGGCATGTATGACCATAATCCACAAAACTCTGTACAAGTGGACAAGATGCCTACTGTTTAACTAAGAATTATTTTCTGAAAGCACTCCCATCTGGCTCAAACCACAGCTGCAGTCACAGCAGTGGGGTTGTCTGCTCTCCCCCAGCAGCACCCCCAAACCTGCCTGACACAGCCCCCCACACCCTGGCCATGCGGCAAGCTCGGAGAGTCTGGCTTGGCTCTCCAAGCACAACCTCGTGCAGGAAAAGGCTGTCAAGCCAATTTGGGGTGGAACCAGAGGGAGACTGAGCACCCAGGGCCTCACTGACACCAGCCTTGGCTCCCCAATACTCCCCTTGCCGAACCACTGACCACAAGGAAAGTCAGGGAGCTCTCCCATCTTTGGAGCCAAAGCCCAACCATAAAGTCACTGTTTTGTCTTACCTGAGGGTCCCCAAAATAGATCTGCATGATGAGGGCCACAGTGACACCTGTGGCAAAGGTCAGGCAAGCGGTGATGATGACGGTCAGCCCATCCTGCCGGCAGCTGCAGTCTCCTGAGAAGGGGTCCTTGCTGGTCTCCTGCAGAGGGGACACGTCCTGGCTCCCCATCTCTGAGGAGGATGATGGCAGGCGCTGGAGACGCGCAGACTTCAGGAAGGAGTCTGGGTCTTTGTGGGCAACAGGGAGAAAACAGGTGTGAGTTATTGAGCAACTTGGGGCTCTTATTGCAGTGTTTACCCAGCACTAACATTACACTGAGCCCCTTCCAGCACAGCTATCACCTTCCCTATTGATCCCAGCTCTCAGGAGCGTTTCTGGCTCAGATACTGCTTTGAGTCATTTTACTGATCCTTTTCTTTAGCTCTGGTTATTTCAAGCTGACTTCCCTGGAGATTGAGAGAGATGAAAAACCCTTGAATTTTTACTCCATTTCAGTCCATTCATCAGCCTTCAGTGACAGGCCCTCTCTTATGCTCCATTTGGAGGGGTTCTTAACACAGCAAACAGGTCTTTGAAATGCAGCGAGACTGAAGAAGAGAAAATTAAGATATGAAAAAAGATGCAGCAGCTTTACTTGGAGCTGTGATTGAGCTAAAACACCTGAGCAAAGCAGAGGTAAAGCAAAACATTTGACCTGGGTACAGAAAATCGCTCTAGGGAAGCGAGGGCAAGGGAGGAGCAAACCTGCAAACCGGAGGCCTCGGAACATCCGCTCGCTCCTCTGCAGGAAGGACTCTGCTTTAATTCCTTGCTTCCTCTGGCAGATGAGGCCCACTCTGAAATGAAGCCACACACTGGACACCCAGCTCCAAGATGGCAAAGCAGTGGGGCAGGAGTTTGCTGGGCCTCAGCAGGATGAAAAATTCTCTTTTTTGCTCTGAAAGATGCCTTGAATTTCTGTGAATGTCAGCTGCTGCCCTTGTGCTGGGAGGACACCAGCTAAGGATGCCCTGCCCGTCCCATTGCTGCCAGCCACACAGAGCTGCTGGGGCAGCTGTGAGGTTGTGCCCATCCCTCATGGGCTCTGAAGGGAACCAAGTAGCTCAGAGCATCATCCAGTGCTCCTGGAAGAATTTTTTCAGGGGTTTCAGGGTTGTACTCTGTGCATACATAGTGGAAAAATAGGTGCACCAAGTGGAAAAGACGAGATGAGAAGCTTGTCTCTCCATACAGATGTTCCCTGGGTTTGGAAAAGGAGAAGGGGAGCGAGCAGGAAAGCCCACATCCCCCCATCAACTGCCTGTCTGACTGCTGTGGCAGGTGCTGGGTATCACCCTGGGCACTGCCAGCCCAGTCCTTGTCATGGCATTAACCTGACCTGGCTGCAGCTCTCCTGAGGCCAGGGAGGGAAGGAGTTTTAATTTCAGTGATGCTGCAACCGGGAGTAAACTCCCACAGCCAGGGAATCCTCTCAGGGTGGATTTAATCTCATTTGTGCTGTGGTGGTTTAGGAGTGGGACTGGGAAAGGCTCAGCTTTTGCAGCCTGAGCCTCTGAGCACACACTGAGCCCTTCATGGGCTTGCCTGGTCCAAGTGAGCTGGACTGAGCAGGAGGACTGGTTGGTGGCCTCAGTGGGGGCCACAACTGGCCTGGCAGGGGCTGCCATTGGGGTGGGATGTCACAAACAGCCTCCGGCACACACGAGTGAGGTCCCAGCCCCACCTGCAGGGAAACAGTGAGGAGTGAGCTGGACTCCAGGACACCACCCCTCCGCTCTGGTGACAGGCCAGCCCAGCATGAGGGGACACGAACACCTAGGAAGCAACTGTAGAAGAGGGCAGACCATAGCCCTCCCACCATAAAGCACCTCCATTCTCTGCCACAGACATCCTATTTTTAGTCTCTGTGACCACTGGTGTTGCATAGGGACAGCAGAGCCATGGTGTGGGGATGGGAGCAGCTGGAAGGGGTTGCATGGGAGCAGAAGCAGCCTGCACAGCCAGTGCACAGCTGCCCATCCCAACACCAATGTGCATGCTTTGAAAAAGAAGCCACCAAATCCCACTTGGCTTGCGTGGGGCCATGAAGGAGTCGTGGCTTTATGGGGGAGCCAATGCTTTGGAGAACCAGGGCCACCTGAGGTCTGGAGCTGCTGCAGAGGAGACAGCAGAGACTGGAGCTGCTGGTGGGCTCTGCAGGTGCTCCTGCAACAAGTGCCAGGAGAGCAGCAGCTCTCTTCTCCAGACACCCCACCTGCAGGTGTTGGCACTGCCAAAACCGCACCAGATTCTGGTTATGTGACAAGAGGCCTCATGCTTCCAGGAGAGCTGCTTCCACACTGCTGCAGGCAGTGGCTTTGCCTCGATGGTCAGGAGAGCACAGGGTGGGAAAAGGCAATGGGAGCTTCACTCGTGGGCATGGTGGGACAGAGCAGAGGGCAACGGGAGCCTGGGGCTGTGCAAACATGGGCTTGGGGGCTGACAGGCACCTGGACTGGGAACCAGCCCCAGGGGGAAGGGCAATACCACTTGAAGAAACATGACATGGGGGAAAAACAGCATTTCTCTCAGCTATGGAGGAGGAAGCAATCAGTTAAAAATAGGCAGAGGATTTTCTCACAGATCAAACGATCACCTGACTTTATTCCAGCTGAGCACCGGAGGGATGAAGCATCCCGGACTGAGGGATGTGCAAGGAGCACCCCAGGGTGGGGAGATGCTCAAGTTGCACCCCAGGTGGAGAGATGCTCAAGGAGCATGCAAGGAGGCCATGCACAAGTGATCCAGGCTGGAAGGCCCAGCTGGCTGTGGGAGAGCACATTCCAGGCCGCCCTGGGAGGCTCTGTGCCGAACCCCCGGATCTCTGGCTGCCTTCCGTCCCTCAGGGTGAAGGCGGGGCCGGGGCGCAGGGACGGCGGGGGCCGGGGAGTCCCGCTCCGGGCGCGGGGCCGGGGNGTCGCCCCTTGTGATGGGGCAAGGGGGCACCAGCACCCAGTAGGACCAGCAGCAAGAGATGCTGTGACATTGCCCCGGAGCGGCCGGGTGTTTGCTCTCCCACAGCCTTCCTTCCATCACTGGCTGCTCGTGCGTGTGGCCCTCTGGTCTGAAAGCTGGACACCGAGGTTCCCTCCACTGCACAGGGGGTTTGGGTTGCCTTTTGCAGGTTCAGCTGGCCAGGCTCACCTGGCACTGGTGGCTCCCTGCTCCTGGCTCCAGCAGCACCGGCACAGGTGTCAGGAGGGGCTGAGGCTGCTGGGCACAAAGCCGAGGGGAGCCCAAATGGGGGCACAGGACCAGCTGTGCCTGCGGCAGGCCTGAGCTGTGGTTGCCAAAAGCTCTCATTTGGCAGAGAGTTGTGGTGGACTTAAATGCGTTGAGGGCCTGGTGTTTCTGAGATCAAATTGGCTGAAGCATTTAAATTTCCCCTACACTTCTTCCAGAGATAGACCTAAAAACCACCAGTAAAATAACTGTAAGATGGAAGATGTTGTTTCTCTCCATAGTCCAAGTTTGTGAAAATTCCTTATCCCTGCAACAACACTGGCCTCTCTCGACTTGGCACACAAACTTGTCTCTTTGGCTGCCAGATCTGAAAAATCCACCTACTGCCCCAATGTATCCTGGACATCTGTTGTTTTGGGAAGCAGAGCGTGTGGAGTGCTGTTTGGATCTGGGGAGGTCACCTGACAGGTACATGTCCTACTTTCTCATCCTCCAATGAGCCAGCTAATCCCCTGCATGAGCAGCTCCACTGGCTCAGTGCTCCTCAACACAGGGACTTGTAAATCTTCCTTTGCTGAGGCACCGGCAAGGCTTTGGTTGTGCCTTCAGCAGCCCGAGGGCATCATGACCATTGCCAGCTATAGTAAATAAATAAATAGGAATAGGGACAGGAGTAGGATAGTTTGGCTTTTGCAAGCCAGTCTCAGCCTGCTCCACTTTCAGGCATCTGTCCAGTCTCCCCATCCTCAGCAGCTGGAGGGGTTTCTTTCCCACCACTGCATCTTCAACAAGGCCAGGAGCTGTGTCCATACTGCATCCTCTTCCACCCACTGCCTGGCAGAGGATCAACCCACCAACCCTGCCTCTGCCTCTCTGGTGTTTAAGACAAGCCCAAACCAATTGGCTGTGGCAGGAGCAGCCACCTCAGCCCCTCTGCCTGGTGGTGTACCACCACCCTCGGTCATGTCTGGCTCCAGCCTGACCGGCCCCGGGGGTGTGGTGGGGCAGAAGATCAGAGCCGCGGTCAGGGAAGGTTAATGTGGCTCTGTCCCACCACAGATCAGATCCCACAGGCTCTGGAAGGAGCCGTGCTGGGGGGCAGTGGAGTTGCTCCTCAGGGCTGTGGGTCAGCAGTCGGGGACTCTCCCCAAGGGTCAGCACGAAGCTCTTCGAGGCTGAGAGCCCTCAGCTCATTGCTTTGGGATTGTGCATTCTAGGGGACCCTTCTGAAATCTTGAGAATTCGTACAGTCAGGCGGTTCCAATTCTACTTCACAGCACAAATCTGTATTCATATGTTGGTTGAGGTTTAATTGGTTTATCTAGTTTAATTGGTTTATAAAAGAAGTTTATTTGAATGTATTGTGTCAATGTTACAAGCTTCGTGATACCTGTGGCCAGCTGAAAGCCAACAGCTGTGAGCACAGTCTTTGCAAGCTTGGAAATCGACCTGGGGAACTGCAGAGATGGTGACACCCTATGAAGAGGACAGAGGCTCCTTGCAGGGTGCTGCCACCCCAACAGGCACTGCTCAGTGCCAGGTCTAGCTGGGCTCTGAAGCTGGGATTGGCAGGACTTGAGATGCCTGGGGGCACAGCCGCCCTCCAACGCCCCTTGGCATTCACCCCAGTTTTCCCCCTTTAACACCCACAGTAACTTGCATTAATTTCAGCACATTATGTGCCTGGAGGCCGAGGACACCAGAAACTCCTTTACCAGTTCCACCACACAAAACACTTGCTGCTCACCTCTCAGCAAGGTTAGGCCAGGGGATCTCTCTCCCTCCTGCCAGGGACTGGCTGCTCTTTGCTGAAAGCCAAGGTGATGTTCTGCAGGTCTGCAGCTTAGCAGGGAGCTGCACTGTGGCCAGTGCAGCCTCCATGTCAGCTCCACGAGGATACAGCTGCTGCTGGAACTGTATCACAGCAGCTGGGGCTCCCACAGCCCAGCTCTCCAGTGCAGGAAGGACATTCTTCTCCCCGAGCTGAGGTGCTATGGTAGCACTGACCCCCACCAGCCATTGGCTCTTTCCCACCAAGGAGTGCAGAGTAAGCTTGTTGTGCCAGTGCAGAACTGTGAGGGCAGCGGTGCTGCCCAAGCCCTGCTCTCCCACAGCATTCCCTGCTCCTGTCAGCCACTGCTCTCCTGTCCTCCCAGCCCCAACCATGCTCTCCGCTAGACCATTCCTATGTCAACCTCTCAAATCTCTGCAGGTGCTCCCTGTATTTACAGTTCTCATTGTTTTCCAGATGCTCAGCTCCCTTCTGCTGGCTGCCACATTGCCTTGAGCTTAAAATTAACTCCCTCCTTCATGACCAGGCACCAAAGATTTAGTTCTCCTGCTGACCAGCACAGGGGATACCAGCTTCTAGCCCCTGAGGCAACCCTTAAAACAGGAACCCAAAGACAGAAAAACCTGCAGCTGGGCAACAGCAATCAGTAAATTCTTTACAAGGAGCCTTAAAGATACCAGAGGCCAATGTCTCTTCATGGTCATGATCCTCCTCGGCTCAGGTTCAGCTTCCAGCCACTGGAACTGCACTGAACTGTCCAAGGAACTGAGCTGGTGGGAGCACAGGCAAGCAAGGAATAGAAAAAAGGGTCAGGGAAGCAGCTCTGCACTCTCTGCACATGGTGCAGCACAGCTCCAGGTCCTGCTCCAGACCACACCTGAGCACTCTGGAAGGAGCACTGGCTCAGTGTGTCACAGGGCAGGGACAGTCACTAAAGGAGCAGAACAGCTTGAACAGGCAACATGGCTTAGCCTGCTTAGCTGAAGCATGGATCTAAGCATTAGCTACCACTGCAAATGCTTCTGGCCTCTTCTCAAATTGCAGCACAAGAGACCCAAGAATCCCAAAAACTTTACCAAAAAATCCAACACTGAAAGGAATCCCACGCTCCCACCATTTTAAGAAACATCAAAGATCAGAGGACACAGAAGCTGCACAGTGGATTTTTCAGGCAACATTTATTGGAGCATTTCAAGTATACAATGGTTTTACTAATGGCTGTAAGCAGCTAAGATGCAGACAGATGCCAGAAGGACAGGGTGACCTAGAACTAGCAGGCTATGCAATTCTCATGGGAAGTTAATGATTTCAGCTGATAGGAAAGGAAGAGAAAGTAGCAGACTAAAAGTTTGGGCAAGTGTGGGGATAGGGAGGAGAAAATAAAGAAGTTTTTTTGAGATAATTTACTTAAATTGGCCACTCACAAGTAGCAGAAGCTGTCTGCTATTGCACTCTTCCCTTGGCATCCCAAGGAGCTAAAATAACCAGGGCTGTTTCTTCGCCAAGAACTGACAGGTTTTCCCTGGTAAGAATGGAGGCTCGCCCTGGCTCAGCACTTGGAGATTGAGATCTCTGGCTTTGCACTCCCAGTGAGAGCCAGGCTGTGGCACTTCCACCAGAGAGGAGGCAATGCAGGCTTGCAGCAAGAGCACACTAAACTACCAACCCCTCACTATAAGGCAGCGTTAGGTCAGGACTCTTTTTGGGTGCCTGAGCTGTTTAGAGAAGCAAGGACCACGTGGCAACAGGACTACAAGGTCCTGTGACAATAACAAGGACTGTGCGTGTTTCCCAAGAACTATTTCTGAAAGACACGTTCTTAAAAAATGCCTTAAAGCAGAGACTCCCCATTGATGCACAAAAACGGCATGACTAGGGAGGGACTGACCTATGAAGTGATCAAGCACCTCCCAAACCACAGGTTGTGTACTCTGCCCAGTTTGCAAGTTGGTACTTTTGCATTTAAGATAATAGCTGCCTTGATTGTGTTTTAGTGTCCTGCATTTATGAACACAGAGCAGTTGAATTCAAGAGCTTAAAACCAATTTGAAACGCTAACATTTAACAGGGTATCTCCAGAATGACTCCTTCGAGACTACGAAGCTCTGAGGTATGTGATGGCAACTTGGTAGTTGGGCTGGCAGAGTGCAGTGGAGCTTCTAAGCCTCCTGAATACATCTTGGTTTACCTAATGAATCAGTTCTTCCTGCCAAAATCACTTCAAAATTTGTCTTCGGCAAAAAGCATTTAAAAAATCTGATCGACAACTGATTTGCAAGTAAAACAAAAAAAATATTAGAAATGGTAACAACACAGTCTGTTTAATCAAATCAGATCTGGTTACTACAAAAACATGCTAAGGACAGCCACCAGCTTGTGTCCCGGGTGCTGCTGTGCCTTCTGCCCACATACCTACAACTGCTTTTGAAACACTGTCTAAAGGACAACCATGGAAGACAAGTCAGGGTTTAATGACAGATTTCAAACAGAAGGGCATACACACATTAAATTAACAGATTCAACCTTCGGCACACAGGAGTTTGGTAAGAGATACTGGCTAGAGTCACAGAAAGTTCCAATTTGAACAGTCTTGAACCACTTCCAAAAATTCCAATGGCTTTTTAATAGTTCAAATAATTCACGGGTATATAAAACGGAGACAGGCTTCTCCAGCAGAAGAGTTGGGGCTCCTCCAGGCTACCCAGACCACGGGAACAGGGGAGAGCTGGTTAGACTTCCCCACTTTGCCACCAGTCCACTAAAGACTAGGATTTGTTAAAACCTTCTCTATTTATTGACAACTGATTTAACAGGCAAATGCTGCAGACTGTGTCAATCATAGTGGATGGCAGTATAGAAGATTATCCAAACCACCTGTGGGGAGGAAAGGAAGGGAAGATTATTTGGATGCTTCTGGAGAGGCGTCAGACACAGCAAACGAGCCTCAGGCCTTGCTCTCAACAGGGGACTGAATTCCAGCTTTGAGGTGATCTTGGAGAGATCTTAGGGTCACCACTTGCCCCAAATGGTGGCATTCAACTTGTCTGCCAGCCTCTGCACATTAAAATCCCACCACAGCCCCTCCAGGGATTTAGAGGCACCAGCTAATCAAGTGCTGTGATCATATACTTGGGGGAGGGGAGTAAGGGAAAAACAAAGACACCCAAAACACCAGTCCAGGTGTAACTAGTTCGGGATGGAATGGAACTCCACGAGGATATCTGGGACAGAGGATGGGAGTGGTTGATGCATCCTTTACTACAGAGAAACCCCAGGTGTCAGCACTGTGTTTCACAGGCAGCAATCCCAATCACTGCCACTTGGTGCTAACACATCTGCCTTCTCTCACCACTTCCCCTGCTCTCTTCCCAGGTCTTCAGAAAGTGCACCAACACAATTCACAAATCATCTTAAAGACAGCAAGATGCATTACCAGGAACAGTGCAAAAGACGTCATGAATCCCTCCTTCGTTAGCTCCCACGTCCCACCATATTCCTCCTCATCTATCTGCTGGAAGCTGCTGAAGTAGAGGTACAGAACACCAGCATTGATCAGGCAGAATCTGCAGGGAGAGGTTAGGAGCCATCATTGCAGTGGTACAAGCTGTAGGTATCCCACATGCCATACAGTGAAATATCTTCCATCCACAGCAGAGAGGAAGCAAAGAAGAATTCTTTTCCTGCAATGCTTCCCAGGCAGCTCAGTCACTTCCTCAAAAGAGCCCCTCCAGGTGAGCTTGCCAGGTTGGGATGAAGTTCACCTGACAAGGCACAACCTACTCCTAGTAGGGCTCAAGAAGCAGAAGTCAAAAGCTGGAAGTATCCTCAGGTCTGCAAACCTGCAGGTTCTCCTTTTCTACAGACTGACAGCAGCTCTGCCTCCACGGAGAACCTGTGTGTGCTTCTTGATTCTCAGGCAGCTGAGAGGAAAAGGTGTCACCTTCATGCTCAGGATTAGATCTCTGTGAGCACCCCATAACCCAACAGGGAAGAGATAAGAGCCAGAGACACTCAACAGTGTCCTGGAGCCCCAGCACTAGGGTCCAGCCTGAGACACTTCAGTGCTCTCCAGTCTGTGCTGCAGCAGAGAGAAAAAACACGACCTTCTGTTTGTCCTAAGACAGGTTTGGCTTTACACCAGCCCAGCTTGGGGCTGGGACAGGTCTGTGTCCTGCAAGGAAGGCTGTGTGGGAAGGGTGGGATGACAACACACACACAAAGCAGGTGACCAGCAGCAGCTGGAGCAGCTGTGTCACTGCACAGCACAGAGAAACCACATACACACTTCCAGAAACTTCTGGTTTTCCACTGCACACCAAATCCTTCCTGTTTACATTTAGCACAGGAATTGGCTTAGGTGCCTGAAGGTGCCTTGTCAATTAATGGTGACTAAGTAAGAACAATGAACTGTTCCTGGGGGCACTTCAGACTGAACTGTTTGTTGTAGCTAACCTGGTTCCTGCTGGAGCATCACTCCTCCCCTTTCTTGCCAAAACCAGAACACTCGGGACGAGGGACAAGATGACAACTGAATTTTGCCTAAGAAAAGCTGTGAGACTGGAGTTTGATTATTGAGAGCTTGGCTAGGCAGAGACATTTGCAAACAGAGACTCCTCAGAGCAGATGTGCAGAGAGCAGGACTGTGTCCTCACCTCTGCTAGCCCCTGAACACTTCCAGGCACATGTCAGGCCCAAACAGATTTTCTCTTCATAACTCACTGCAGCCTTCAGACATCTCTGGGGAGGTGACCTGGCTCCAAGGGATTTAATGCACACACCCCCTTCAGGCACTGCCTTCCCCACCCCATGGCTGAAAGGGCCACGTCAGGAAGCCAGGAGTGCTGCCAAGCTCTGCTGGTGCCACTGTGCCTGCTTGGGACCTGCAGCCTCTCATGTTCTGAGCAAACCTTTTCTTCTTCTCAGAGCAGCTGCCCCTGTCTGCTGACAGAGCCTCCTGTCTGAGCAGGGCTCAAAGACCAGGACATGCACACCTTCCCCCACGGACACTCCTTCCTGGGTGATCACAGCAGGCACCACACTCTCAGCCCCTCCCACACGTACAGGACACACACCAAACCAATTGAAATGCCAGCTCCCTTCTTCTGCCATTGCCCCCTTTAATAACAAAACAAAGAATAATGTTTAGAAGTATTAATCAGGCTGAGAAGAAAGACACCGATGGACGTGTTATGATTTGGATGAATTTCGTGGCAACCAGCAATGGAATGAAAGGCTGGCTGTGAGACACAGGGCAGGCAGAGCCTGCCTTCAGCCAGCCCACTGTCCACAGCACAGCCTCAACAGGCTCCCAGGCCAGCCCAAATGTGGGAACGTACACGAGACAGAAAAGGAAATAAACCTTACACTGCTATTCCCACGAATCCCTTCAGTGGAACTACTCCCCAGATGATTCCCAAAATAACTGCAATGATCTGCCGGAACCAGTAGATCACATCTAAAAACTCGTCCTGAGGAGACAAAGCACAAGAAAAATGTTGGCATTTATTAAGTTTCCTTTTTTTTAAAGCAACACACAATTAACAGGTGAACATTCAGCATACTGAACACTTAGTTCCCACTCAGAGTATAAAATATTGCACTCAGAACAGATAAAGCAGCGAGGGGCATTGTGCACCCCGGACTCCTCTGCTTCCACATTAAACACACAGCTTGTCCTCTGATGGGCCAACAAGTCTCTAGCCCCTTTATTTACTAAAGGTGCAATAATAATCCCCTGTAATAAAAGTTTAAAGAACTGTTTATGCTTTGAGACTGTTCTACCCACACTGGCTCAGGCCCTCCTACACCCAAGAGCTTTCAGGGCTCAGGGCAGCTCCAAAGCACAGCTGTACCTCACTCGTGCCACGAGAACTCCAGTGCTTCCTGAGCAGCAGGGCTGTGCTCATTCCTCGGCCCAAGGGCCACACTCCTGTAGCTACTGCAGCCTAGCAGTGCTGGCTCACACTTTAACAAGATCCACTTCAGCTCACATCTCTTTTCCCAGCCTCCCCAGGACTGGGATTGTCCCAGCATCCCCCCAAACTCCAAAGCCTTTGTGATCCCCCAAAGCCTGTAGGATGTGCCAGCCGTTCAGATCCACGTGGAAGACGTGAATCCGTGTCAGATACGGACATTTCTTTTGGTCACTGCAGTTGTCAGGCAGCTCAGCCTTCAGGTCACCTCCTACTGTATCAAAACATTGGCACAGCTGTCCCTGCTCCCCTGCTGACTCTGAACTTCCAGCCGCATCTGCCAGAGGCGAGGGAGCAGGGACACACGAGCCCCACCAGTTCGGGGAGCCGCAGGTAAGGAAAAAGCGACACAGATTGCTGTCTGTCCCCCACCGAAACAGAGCGTGCCCCTTCCCCACGCCCTCCCTTCTGTGCAGGGAGCAGAGGGCCCGGAACAGACGCCGTGTGCCCGGGCATGGCAGGGCTCCAGCGGCAGCTCCGGGCTGTGCTGCTGGGAGGCAGCGCAGGAGAGGCACCAGCGGGAGCCCCGCAGCACATGGCAGACGGGCACAGGGAACTCGGAAAGCTGTTTCTGCTGCTCCTTGAACCATACAAGGGAAACTTTTGTCTAATCCGAGAAGAGTGTTAAACCACAAGCCAAAAGTAACGGAGGCGTCTCAACACCGCGTTTCCCTTGGCTCCACGCCCAAAGAGCAAAGAGCCGGGCCCCGCGGGGCTCGGCCGGGCCATGTGCCGGCCACGGGCCATCGGGAAGCACGGCTCCGCTC
>VYZP01024530.1:0-18912 GCA_013400635.1 Hypocryptadius cinnamomeus
GCTGCCGCGGCCGCTTCGAGCCCCGGTTTGAATCCGCCGCGCTCGGGCGGGCGTTGGCGGGGGGCGGGCAGGGCGCGTGCGCGCTGAGGGCAGCGCTCGGGGCGGGCGGAAAGGGCGGAGCGGGGGCAGCGCGGAGGGAAAGCCGGGCGGGAGGAGGCGGGAGCGGTGAGGCGAGCGAGGGGCGGGATGGGGGGCATTAGAGTAGGTTGTGGGCTAGGTGAGGGTCGGTCTCTTCTCCCGCGCAGTCAGTGATAGGACAAGGGGATATGGTCTCAAGCTGCGCCATAGGGAGGCTCATGTTGGACTTCAGGAGGAATTTCTTCATGGAAAGGGCGTTCTGGCATTGGAAGGGGTTGCCCAGGGAGGTTTGGAATCTTCATCCCTGGAAGTGTCCAAGGAACGTCTGGAGATGGCACTCAGTGCTGTGGTCTGGGTGACAAAAGGTTGGGCACGATCTCGGAGGTCTTTTCCAACCTTTTACTAATTCTGTGAGTCTGGAGGGACTAGGAGGAAGGGCGTGAGGCGGGAGCTCTGAGGGGAGGGGGAGCGTGGAGGGTGTTGTCGATTTTAGGAGCTCTGTGAACCCAGACACAGTTCACCTTAGAAAGAAGACATTGTTTATTCAGCGCAGCGTGCGAGGACGTTCCCACTAATCAACTTACCAAGGGGTAAAAAGTTACACCTGTTATACGGTAAAATTCACATGAACACGCCCACTTACTGCATATCCTCCGCCCACATAATGCACATTTATTTGGGTGATGTAATCTTAACGCACGGCTTGAAATAGGTTCTTTCCTTCACTAGGCAAACTCCTCTCGAACAAGTAATTTCACATAAGTTACATTTGCAAAAGGCGAGAGAAAAACTGGAAGTCATAAAGGACAGCGGGAGGGGGACGAGAGAAAAGGCGGGAACGCTGACCAGAGCGAGAAGGGAAGGGAAGGGCGGAAGATGGGGGGACTGCTGAGGGAAGCAGGGCAGGAAGGCCAGAAGCGGGGACGGGAGGCGGGATCAGAGGAGAGCGGCAAGGAAGGGCGGAAGGCGGGATCGCTGAGTAGAGCCGGGCGAAGAGGAAGGGATTGCTGAGGGGAACGGTCAGGGAACCGGCGGAAAGGGAAGGCGGGATCCCTGAGGGAGGCGGTAAGGGAGGCCGGGTCGCTGAGGAGAGCCGAGAGCGAAGGGAGGCGGGATTGCTGAGGGGAGCGGCAAAGAAGGCGGGATTGCTGAGGGGAACGGGAAGGAAGGGCGGAAGGCGGGATCGGTCAGGGAACCGGGCGGGAAGGGAAGGCGGGATCCCTGAGGGAGGCCGGGTCGCTGAAGAGAGCCGAGCGCCAAGGGAGGCGGGATCGCTGAGGGGAGCGGCAAAGAAGGCGGGATTGCTGAGGGGAACGGGAAGGAAAGGCGGAATTGGTGAGCGCAGCTGGGTGAAAAGGGACCCGGGATCGCTGAACGCAGCGGGAAGGGAAGGCAGGACCTGTGAGGGGAGCGGGAAAGAAGGGCGGAAGGCGGAATTGCTGCGGGGAGCCGGGCGGGATCTCTCTGAGGCAGCGCCCTCAGCCCCCCGCTCCGGTTCCGCCCCTGAGGACTTTACTCCCTTCAGGGAATTGTGATAGCATCGACCAATAACCGCCTCACTATGTATTACTTGGTTGTATAAATTCAGTTTATTTCAGCATTTAACAGAAGACAAAGCCCTCAGTAAAAACTCAGCTTTCAACATAGACATGCTCATGCTGGTGCGTCTCTTATAGGACATTGCCACCCATCACTTTTTTTTCTCTTGGGGTAGGGATGGAGATAATTAAACAGTTTACACTGATCCCAAGCTTTTTTTTTTTTTTTTTTTTTCCTTATTAGCTACAAATATAAAGGTTTATTTTATTAAGGACAGGCTACTTATCTCTCCAAGGAAAGACTCAGCAGAACCTCTGTTGCTTTTCCACAATTCCCTGATACATAAAAGCTCACAGTTCCCTCTGTTCTCTATCCCCAAAATCCTGAAGAGTTTATAAACAGATTAACATACAAACGAGTTGAAGAAAGACTGTGTTAAAGCAGGGATGCAATCCAATCTGTGTCCAGCAGAATTAAGGAGAACAGAAAATGTGCAAAAGCAGCATTACAGCATATTATTGAAATTGCTTAGTATAGGAATGTATCTTTTTAATGTTTTAGCAGAGTAGCATGGTCAGGGCAGAAACGTGGCACTAATTCCCCCAGGCAAACCATAGAAAAAGGAGAAATAAAATGTTCAAAAGCCCTGCTTCATAAGGAATTTTTAATGTCAATAATTAAGAGATTAAAAACAAGCCAAAGAGAGAGAGAGAGTTCTAAGCCCAAAAGCTCAAAACCTGTTTTTTTTCATGTTTGCTAGCTGCTCCAGACAGCCACACAAATGCTTGTTCTAGACTTTAAGCCTGGGGTTGTCTTGCACTAACAACCTCTGCAGTAAACAGAATTACAACATGTGACATAAGAAAGGGGAAAAAACCTGAAACTGCACAACCAGCTACAGAAAAAACCATACAACAGATCCCCATGCCTACGGAGAGTATTTAAACCCGGTATTCAGAAGTTTCTTTTGTTGTTCAGACCACGCCATGGGAATGATCTGAGGTTTTTGCAGGCAACTGAAACCCCTCCTGTGGTCTCCACTAGTTTATTGATTAAAAGATAAAGTTTCTGCTGCATGTTGTCGGGGCAGAGGAAAGAAGGCCAGAAGAAAGTTTATTTCTGGAGCCTACTACACCACCCGCTGCTACCTGTAGTCACAAGTCCAAACTTAGCATAACGTTTCAGAAAGCTGTGGTACGATCACAAGTCAGTTTCATCATCAGGAAGCAAGACTGTTCTTCTCAGTTTGTTAAGCAAACGCCCCTGAGTAAAGAGGCTGATATCCACTTTCTTCTTTCTTGCAAGTAAGCACACAGATGCTCAGCATGCCGAAGAACTGGAAAAGAGGGAGTGCAAAAGGGACTTAGTCCTGCTGTGTTTCTGTTTCAGTTGTCAGACTTAACACCTACACAGTGGATGACTTCGTCCTATGAAAAACTCATTTAAAAATACATTTACAGAAAGCGTTATTTTTGCATACCAATTTCTAGTTCTGGCTGGAGTGTTTCCTCTCTGGTTTGTAACGTTAATTAATGCATTCACATTAATTACTAGTTATCTTGCCATGGGGGGAATTTCAGTGAAAGGCTAGGATTGTTCGGGGATAAAATAAGTTCTCCAAACTATTTAAGCACACCTTTGGACAAGGAGTGACAGGAATGGCTTCCCACCAGGAAGAGCACAGATGGATGGATCTTGGGAAGGAATTGCTGGCTGGGAGGGAGGGCAGGCCCTGGCCCAGGGTGCCCAGAGCAGCTGGGGCTGCCCCTGGATCCCTGGAAGTGTCCAAGGCCAGGCTGAATGGGGCTTGGAGCAGCCAGGGCTAGTAGAAGGTGTTCCTGCCCATGGTAGGGGGTGGAATGAGATGGGATTTAAGATCCCTTAACACTCAAACCATCCTGGGATTCTGTGACTGTGATAAAATGGATTCCACATTGAATTTCCATACCAAATCCCCTACTATCTTTGAATCCCTCCCATCATTTTGAGGCAGATGAAACGAAGACAATTGGAAAAACACAAGTGAGGAACAGAGGACTGAGTCTACTCCAGAGGNCCCCCGCTGCCATGGGCAGGGACACCTGCCACTGGCCCAGGCTGCTCCAAGCCCCATCCAGTCTGGCCTTGGACACTTCCAGGAATCCAGGGCCTGCCCACCCTCATATCTGATCTACACTGATCCTCTTCCAGCTCAAAACCATTACCCCTTGTCCTGTTGCAACAGGCCCTGCTAAAATGTTTGACCTCATCTTCCTTACTAAGGCAACCTTTGGGCCCTGGCAGGGGCTCTGAGGTGTCCCTGGAGCCTTCTCTTGTGCAGCTGAACAGCCCCAGCTGTGCCAGGCTGGCTCCAGAGCAGAGGGGCTCCAGCCCTCAGAGCATCATCATTCTCCAGATTTAGCGTGATCAATCCCAAATGCGTCTGTTCCCCTGCCCCAGATCTGTTTAAACAACTACAGCTATATCCCTAAACTCTGCCTGGCGTGCTTCCCTCCACGGTTCCACCTGGCTGAAAATGAACATGGCCCAGCTGTGACACTGAGCCCCTCATCCTCACGCGAGTGTTGAGTTCCTGAGGCTGATCCAGGTGTCCAGTGCAGTTTTTGGCCTCTTGCTGGCAGCAGCTCTGAGGAACACTGTTGTTCCCAGTGGAATTAAACCACTGGGTGGTCGTCCAGTCACTGTAGTTCTTAACCCCGCAGCAGTGAAGCTACCAAACACAGGACAGTGACACAGCAGTTACTGTTACATGACATTATACATATGTATTACTAGTTACATTATATATATATATATATATATATGAATGCTCGTGGTAAGTTAAACCTCTCTTAGGCATAGCCAGAGCTGCCAGTAGTTCGCAGCAGATTTACAAGCAGTGGTGCTTCAGGAAAACAATCACAGATGTCATAAATCGATCTCCTTCACACATTATTACATCCCTCTTAGTTTATTCTTTGTGAAAGCTCCAACAGGAAGGTGGCAAGTTGCAGGGTAGAGTCTTCCATCATCTGGCTATTTCATGGTGTGGTGTTCTCAGCAGCAGTTATTCATATGCACTTATTTGCTGTGATGCAAACGTCACTCACATCAACCACATCCCTCACTACATGAACGTCACGCCTGCAGCCTGAACACACCAGCTCTGCAAAGCAAGCAGCACCCTCAGCTGCCTTGGAGAACTGGGTGCTAAACACAGAGCCAAGTTCCAGGATACTGCCCACTCATCCTCTCCCCTCCTATCCCAGCCTAAATTCCTTGTTTAGGACCCAGCTGTTCTTTTCCAAACAATGCTTAAATATTTTCTTACCTGTTCTTGCAAGTAATCCACAACTGTAGACTCTGGGTTTTTGCCATCATACTTCTCGAAGACGGAGCGCATTGTACCTTGCACATCAGTTTTTACCTGTTTAGACAGAGGAAAACAATGCAGATGTGAGAGCTGAGAGAGAGGTTTTAATGTGAGAGCTGAAAATTTTACCTGGTGGAAACTGCAAAAGATCTGTATCCCAAATAAGTCGGGGGGGGGGAAATAAGAAATAAGAAAAATCAAGCAATATTTCAGACAAAATTCAGGTGGCACTTAGCCAGAAGCACATTCCTGGGTAGAAGCTTGCCACTCTTGATGGAAAAGCCCTCCTTTGGGAGCATCAATAACTGTTTAATCCAACTCAGAGATTGTTGTGATATCTGCCAGGTACTTTATATATTCACTGTGTTCCCAGCAAAGACATCCCCATGCCCATTTGCTCTGCAGGTTGCAGGACAGGGGATGAAGTAAAAAAAAAAACAACCCAGATAAATTGGAATGATCAAACAATGTGAGATCTATTCTTTACTTTTATGTTGGGACAGAGACGCTAAAAATTCTTAACTTACCTTTTCCCTGTAAACAAATCCCAAGACAAAAGCGGACACTTCTGCAATGAAGATAACCAGGATAATGGCCAAGAACTGAAAATAAAAAAGAGAGACAGTAAGAGAAAATCCCACAGCACTTGAATTCAACTGCACAATACACTTCACATTAATTTACAGCAGTAGGTGATCGTTATCTCTTATTGCCTCTCCAATCAAAATAGTTCCCAAAAGATAATTTAGAATAGAAGCAGCTGTGGCTGCCTCCGCTGTGGAATTGTTCAAGGCCAGGATGGACAGAGTTTGGAGCAACCTGGTTGTATTGGTTGGTCTAGTGGAAGCTGCCCAGGGAAAAGGGGTTGGAACTGGATGAGCTTTAAGGTCCCGTCCAACCCAAACGTTTCAGGGATTATTGTGCATGGCTGGGATGATGACTGTGGCTCCATGGGCTCTGTGCCTGATCCTAACACTGCCACGATGTGACCTGTGTGAAGAGCCTAGGGAATGCTTCACAAGGTGGTGTCAAAGGGGAGAGCACACAGATAAACCAGCAGCTGAGTCAGGTACCTTGTGCACTGCTTGTTGGGCTCACATTGCCTTCAGGGCACGGCCTGGGGCATGAAACTACTCTAAGTGAACCTTTCTGGATTTTTAAAAGTAATTCTGTGAGCAGTCAAGGCATGAGGACTAAAGTCAGCAGAAAACCGGATACACGTCTGGTTTGCTTGCTTAGAAACTCGCATTTCCTCCTGTTCCTTCACCACCTCGCTCCTCAAAACTTGCTGCTCCCGCACTCATCTTCCCCGAGCCGGCTGAGGCGGATCAGAGCATCCCAGCTGCAGGTGACTGCCACAAACAAGCAGCGCTTCAGCAGTGCGTTATCACCACGACCTCTCCCTTTGTTTCACCTCCCCAGGTCCGGCCGAGCACCTCGCCGCCAGCGGGAGGCAGGCGACACCCACGGACTGTGACAGTGACACCGCGGGGACACTCACCAGCCCCAGGCCGACCCGAGACTCGCGGAAGGTGGCGCAGCAGCCGATCAGCCCGATGATGAACATCACCACGGCCACGCAAATTATGATCACGGCCGGCAGCAGGGCGTACTTGTCCTGCAGAAAGTTGTCGTAGCTCTTGTAGGTGTTGATGACGTACGCCCCAACATAGCTGAGGCCTGCAGCTGCCGCCTGAAATGCAGGAAGGAAAAGTGATTAGCAGCTATTTATTAAGCCTCTGACCTGGAAGCTAATCATGGATTGTTTTCTAATAGTGATTTTAGAAATAATGGCGGCAGTGTGCAAAGAACTAGATGGAAAAAAACGCTGAATCTGATAATGGAGGCATTCAAACTTGAACACAGAGAAGACAAAATTCACTGTATCACTCCCTTGCTAATAAGGCACCACGGGAGCTGAGCTGAAAGGCTGGTGTCTGTAGACCTGCATGAGTATATTTGCAGAATGCCAAGCTCACACTACATCCCACCCAAGGCTGCGTTAGCAGGAATCAGATCACCACAGGGTCGTTTTTGGTTTTTTTGCTTGTTTGGTGGGTTTGGGTTTTTTTTGGTTGGTTTTTTTTTCCCTTGAGAAAAAACTCATCTTTTGCATTCTCATTAACCACCACGGCAGGCACAAATGTACCTAGTCTCAGCAAAACAGTCCCTCCTTTTCCTGGAGGAAACAAATTTCTGGAACCTCTGAAATAATCTGTTTCCCAGAAGGATGTTTTGCTAATTGAGGACAAGGTAGAGTGCACCAGTGGCAGCTGCCCTGGACACCGAAGACTTTTACCCACTGCACTGGGTATAGCCCTGGAAACAACACCAAAAGACTCAGCCATGCCCTTACTGATGGCACAAAAAAATTCTCTCAAGAGTCAGAATGGCTCATCCACGCTCTGTAATCCTGCATCACAAGGAAAATGAAGCACCCCCTGTATTCACATTTTGGAAACTTAAGGGAAACCAGCCAGTCTGTTTTCAACAGGTCACAGCAGGATTTCATCACATGGCCTTGGAGCAGTTTGTTACCTCCCCAGCACTGTGTGTTTTAATTAATCAAACACTCCTCATGCTGGAGCTAGGACTTGCTAATTCCTTGACCTTGTTCGGCTCTTTTCCCTCCAGCCAGGTCTGCTGCCTGCCCTTCAATTACCTCCAAGTGCAGGAACATCCTTTGTTTCAGACAGCTCCCATCCCATAATCTTGCATTCCTGGATGCTGTCTGTACCCCAGAATTACTGGGGTCAGATGCACCAAGTGATGAAGCCAGACATTTAGTACAGGACCTGCAAGATCCTGCTGCACTGGGGCTCAGATACAGCAGGTCCTCTGCAGAGTGGGATATCAGGAGAAGGATCACCAGTTCTCAACAGGTTGTTTGTTTTTCTTCTCCACATGCACTGGGTGTTTTCAGTTATGCTAATGATTATGGTGGTTGCTAAAGCTTCCTTTCATTTTTCCTCTCTTTGAGTGAAATTGCTTTCCTATTTCCCAGTCTACAGGTATAGGGTGACCGTAGCTGTTTCCTGTCACCTCTTTTTAGGTGATACAGGGAAAGGATGAAACCACTTTTTCTCAAAGGGCACCACTGCCTTCTCACTTTACCACAGGAACGAGGAGTTGAGGAGGAGCAACCTCACCTTCTTCCCCAACACGCTGTTCCTGAACTGAAAGTGGGACAGGAAAGTCCTTGGAATGGCAGCAGCAGTAAAGTGTCATGGCAATGGGCCCCTGGCCAGGTCAGAATCAACATAGACTCCATGTATTCACAAAAGGCTGATAATTTAACTTACTAAGAAACCCATTGCTTTTTTATACCCTAGTTTGCTACAGGTGGAATTGCTTGGTCCTCCAACCCAAACACCATCACCACTGGCTAATTAAGAAACCACCCTTTGGTAAACAAACCTCCACAACACATTCCACATGTGCACAACAACAGGTGCAGCAAGTGAAGATAAGAACTGTTTATCATTCTTTTCTCTGATCTTCTCACAGCCTTTCCCAGGCATTGTTCTGGGAAAGTTGTCTGTTTGTCTCTGTGGCCAGAGAGCTGCTGCCACAGTAAAGGTGGAGGTGGGGACTCGTCACCTCCATCCTCCTCTGCCTTCAGTTACACAAAAAGAAGGAAGGTGCATGACTCAAAAAGTGTATCCTGTATTTCTGGCCTGGAAGGCGGGATGCACATGTCTGTCCACCTATTCTCTGCTCTGAAACAGCACCATCTGGGCAAGGGCAGCCACAGAGGGGCAAGCAAAGTTGTGCCAGGGCCTCACCACCACCACCACAGGGAACGATTCCTTCCCAATATCCCATCTCACCCTGCCCTCTGGCTGTGGGAAGCCATTCCCCCTTGTCCTGTCACTCCAGTGTCTTTTCCAAAGTCCCTCTCCACCATGGTGGAGAAACATTCTTCATTTTTCATCCATACTTCATTTTCCATCCATTTCCAGTGTGCTCAACAGGCAATAGAAAGAAAGCAGCACAGGACGTGCTAAAGAACAACCAGCTGCGGGGAGCTAAGAAAGAACTTGCTGCAAGTAACAGGCTGCCACAAATTAAGAAAACAAATAAATAAATTATGAAGCCAATTCACAAAAGGCCCTTAAATCCAGGACCAGCAAAGCTCCATGACTGCAAGACAAAACCAGAAGGTCTAGTGTTAAGTTCAAGGACCTCAAATATAAAGCACTTTCACAGTGGGTTTCATTGCAATACTCAGGATTGCCTTGTTTCTGGTCAGAGACAAAGCACAACCAGCAAGAAGTTTAAAATTTCCAAACTTCTGCTTCCAAGCAGAAAAAGGAAATGTAATGAGGCAAAACCAGAAGTCTTTGGGAAAAGACTTAAAGGAAGATGACCACAGATACTGCCACAACTTCACCCATGCTTTTTAATTCAGTGGGAAGAACCCTGAAGCCTTGAAGAGCAGGGTCACTTAGGAATGGAAGGCATCACAGCTAACGACCTCTTCCCTGATTTTTGCAGGTGAGTCCCAGAGACAAGTTTTGAAAGCAAAGATGAAAAATACTTCAGAACTTAAATCAGAACTCTTCCCTTAAGCCTTTCCAGAGTTTAAGGCAAATCCAAAATCCGGTGGAGGGATTTTTTTCACCTCAACATCACAACACCTACAGCCCATTCCTAGATCTAAGATGAAGATGTATTAAGATGTACTTCTCTAGAAGGACAAGTTCTTTGCATTGCAAAAGATGGATCTCAAAGTATGTCTGATTAGGTTTCTGTTGGATCTCAAGCAATAAACAATCTCACAAACACAAAGGCCACTCTGAGCAATTACTTTTGAGAAGGAAGAGATCAAATACCTCCTTTTCCACGATTAGACAACCACCTCCTCAAACCCATCTAAAATGACACAGAAGGATGCTAGGATTATGCCAAGAAATGCACTTTTTGCCACACTCTTTGTTGGTCTCCCACTTGTCAGCCTGCTTCCAGCCAGGCCCAGTGCCCAGCAGGCTCCCACAAAGTGGGCACAAACCCCTGGGCAGCCCAGGGTGACTCGAGGTGGATACGGGAGAAGCACCTCCCCATGGCCACCCACAGCCAGCAAAACACCCACCGCTGACCCTGTCCTGTCCACGCAGCCCCTGCTGACTCACCAGCCTCCAGGAAACTGCTGCTGTTTCTTTGCAGTGCTGGAGACTTCCTCAAGACAAGATGACGAGACGAGGCAAAAGAAAATTTTGCAAGAAAACCCCTTTTCACAGCTGGGTAACAGAGCTGCAGCCGGCTCTGCTGCCTCAGCCCCACGGCTCGCACCCTTCAATGACCAGGCCAGAATCACTCAGTTATTCATATCCCACGCCCTTGACAGAAAGCAGAAAAACTATTTGAGCGTGAAAAAGTGAACTCCTCGTGGCTGAGTGAGAAGAAAGCCAAGCTGTGACAGACAGCAGATTTTCCCAGGCTGAGGTTTGGGCAGGGCCTGGGCTCACCAAGCCCTTTCACGCTTAGCTGAGCCAGGGGACCAGGTGCACAGAGGACAAACACAGCACGGGTGGGACTCTCAGTCACATAACACACACAGAGCACAGTGAATATTCACTCCTCAGTCACACAACACAGCACAGTGAATATTCACTCCTCAGTCACATAACACACACATAGCACAGTGAATATTCACTCCTCAGTCACATAACACACACAGAGCACCGTGAATATTCAGTCCTGCCCATGAAACAGAACCCTGGGCTGTCTCACTGATGCAGAACAGGACAGCTGTTGGAAAACACTGATTTTATGTATTTTTTAAAATGCAACAAGCCACTGGTTTTATATGCTTGTGGCCAAAAGCCCCTACCCTTTTCAGGAGGTTTATAGCCATGCAAATACTTCATGCCACTTAATCACAGACATAGATGGGCTTCTTAAAGCTTCCTCTATACCACTGCTTGAAATACATGCAAATGTTGTATATAAATATATATCTTTCTTCTATCAGTGAGGCAGAACGGGTGCTTTTCCACCTTTACTTCTCTGTTTTCATAAGCCAACCTTACGTGATGGCTGAGAACAGAGGTTAGTGTTTGTTCACAGTTATCAGCACAGGCTTCTTTGTCCCCTGCCAAACCCAGATAAGGTACAGCAAAGGAGCCAAACTACCAAGTATGATGTTAAAAGGCAGTGTCTGCTGCTTGGAGGATTTGGGGTGCTTTTAAAAAGGTTTCTCCCAGCAGCCTCCCATTTCAGACTTGATCTGTTACTGTAAACTGGTATAAGACTTTCTTTTGAAAAGGCTGGAAAATTAAGAATACAGAGTAAAAAAGCTGTAGTGTTAAAAGGAGAAGCTTAAGAACAGGGCGAATTCCAAATTCACCCCATGTGTCCAGCAAGATGCAGCCTCTATGCAATACAAAATTGAGGCTCTGAGGCTTACAGACATTTGTCCAATGGGACATTCCCAGGGCCAGCACTAACATCCACCCCAGCACAAAACTCAGGCTGGCTGGATTTTTCCTGTATCATTCACTTCCTATGGGCAAAAACAGGTAAGAGAAATAATACCATTTTTCATGACACAGTAAGTGCAGCTGTCTTCTACACTCACAGAGCTGCCTGAGTTAATTTTAAGGCTCAAATCCCACTTTTTTCACCAGTATCTTTGCATAGTCAGATGCAAATTATTACTTCAATTATTCTTTAATTATTACTTTGCCAATTACAATTATTACTACTGTGCTGCCCCTGTGTCCCTCATATCTAGAATCAGACCCCAGCAACACTGGTCTCAGTTACAGCTGCCCATCCTCTCCTTAACACAGAAGACACTCCATGTCTTTGCTTTTCGGCTTTTTTTCTGTGTAAAGAAGTGCTTTGATTTACCTTGACAGGTAAATCTTCTGCTCGAAAGATTTTGCACATTTCCTCCATAAATAATGTATTTTATTGCCCAACAGCCAGCTTGCATGACAAAGGGAATCACTATCTGGCTCTCCCTTGCTGATTTATTGTACTACAAGATTTATTCTTCCCATTCACTGCCACAGTTTCAAGTCCTCCCTGGCTGCTGCACTACTCCATTTTCAGGGAGGCAACAGGTTTTCTAAGGACTTTAGGGGAAAAGAAAGGCACTGAGCACTTTTGAGAAAGCTTTCCTCACTTTATCCTCATTTTAACCAGTTTAAAACTCCCCTTGGCCCACATGGACCAGGCACTTCCCAGAACTGAGGGTCTCCCTTGGCCCGAGGCAAAGCTGGTTTTTCCCAGCAATAAGAGTGACCCCAACTCAGCACCTCCCATCCCATGTGCACCACTTTCTATCCCTTCTGCATCCTGGATTTAGAACTCTGCCAGCTGGAAGGGACCCCCTGGCTTCAGCTACTGTTTCCTACCCTGCTTACAGTGTTAATTTCTCTAAATGATAAATCAGGTACTGCCACATTTGTGTTCTCTGGCTTCACCCAGGACAGTGTGTGACAGTGCTTGGTCACTGTGAAAAAGTTCTCTGATGTTCAGAGGGACCATCCTGTGCTTCAGCTTTGTGCTCACTGGCCCTGTCACTGGGCACTGACAGCATCATCTGGGCAAGAACAGCCACAGAGGAGCAAGCAAAGCTGCTGCTCTGGATACCCTGTGCCAGGGTCAACAATTCCTTCCCAAGATCCCATCTGTGCCTGCCCTCTGGCCCTGGGAAGCCATTGCCTGGGTGCTGTCCCTGCATGCCTTGTGCCCAGTCCCTGGGCAGCTCTCCTGGAGCCCCTGGAGGCCCTGGCAGGGGCTCTCAGGTGTCCCTGGAGCCTTCTCTTGTGCAGCTGAACAGCCCCAGCTGTGCCAGGCTGGCTCCAGAGCAGAGGGGCTCCAGCCCTGGCAGCATCTCCGTGGCCTCCTCTGCCCTGGCTCCAGCAGCTCCATGGCCTTGTGCTGTTGGAGCCAGGGCTGGAGGCAGGATGGGGTCTCCTGTTTGGTACACAAACTTGCTGTTCCCTCAGACCCTCACGTTGTGAAAACACTGATTTACAAAATAATAAAAAATACTGAACTCAGCATGTTATTTGGATATGGATTATCCAAATAATCCATATTCCATACCTCCTTATGGCTTTGGATTGGAGCAAAAAGCACCAAAGCTGTGAACTCCTACCAGGCTGCCCTCGATTCCAGCAGCACCAACACTGCCCCAGGAGAGAATTCCTGCCAATCTCATGCCAGCCATTACCTTCAAACTAAAACCTTCAAATCAGTTTACTCACATGAGCTTACAGAAGTGGGACAGAACCCAGACAACCGAGCCAGTTCTGAGCCAGCTTACACCAAGCCACAGCAGACTCACCAAGGTCTGTTACACCTAAATATTCAGCTGGGATGTACAACTGGGGGCATGTTTCAGCCTGCCTTCAAAACACACCTCAGGGCTGCTTGCTGGGTATGTGGGAAGCGCTTGCTTTTTCCTTTTCTTCCTCAAATGAAAACAATGAGCAACTGCCAAAAGGCTCTGAAAACCTGTATCTCTTTTTCAGGAGAAAAAATCCCCATACGTAAACCAATATTTTCTTGCAGTTTACATGCTGCAAACCCACACACTCAGAGGGGATTCTGGGTGTAGTGCGTTCGTTTTCAAGCTATATTAAATAAATGTCCACCTTGAGAGTGATTTTAGCATGCTGCTTTCTGTCCCCCAAGCCTAATTCCGAGGTTATTTTCCTATCCCTAAAAGCCAGCACATACCTACAAAGCACAAATGGTGGGATGTCCTCACAGAGATACTGTACAGCAGTGCAAAGCAAGGCATCCTGCCCCAATTCCCATGACTTCTAATGCTTAAACCCCTGCTGCTCTTAATTACAATCACAAAGGCAACAGGACTAGGAAGAGGAGAAACCCATTTTCACTTGTCAGAACCCCCATTTCCACTTGTCAGAACCCCCATTTTCACTCATATTCTCCCCAAATACACAGACTGCAGGGCATGAGCTTGCAGGGAGTGTAACTTCTGCTGAGCACAGATTGATTTATCAGCCAGTGCCAGGCTGTTTTGGGTCTGAGCAGCCTGTTTGGACACAAAACACCCTGTAGTTCAATATTTGCCTTCGGAACCACCCCAATTTCTCAATCAGCTGTTCCAGGCTCAGACACCAGACGCTGCAACTAAACCAAGGTGCACCTAAATCACAGCAGAGCTAATCCTAAATCTTGCTAGGAGGTACCAAAATGGGACCTCTTGAGCCCTTGTAATTACCATGTGCACTTCCACAACATGGAACCACAGAATCCCAGAAGGAAGGGGTTGGAAGGACCTGTAAAGCTCGTCCAGCTCCACCCCCTGCCATGGGCAGGGACACCTTCCACTGTCCCAGGTTGCTCCAAGCCGTGTCCAGCCTGGCCTGGAACACTTCTGCTTCTCTGGGCAACCTATGCCAGTGCCTCACCATCCTCACAGGAACAATTCCTTCCCAACATCTTCCCTGAATTTCCCCTCTTTTCAGTGTGAAGCCATTCACTCATCACTACAGCTCCTGATGAAGAATCCCTCTTTGGCTTCCTTGCAGCCCCTGTCGGGCACTGGAAAGCTGATTTCCACATGGTCTCCACGCAACTTCCCCATCTCCAGGCTGACCACCCCCACCTTGCCAGCCTGTCAAACTCTGGTTTTGGTGACCTGCACACTGGGAGACCATCAAGGAGGTCTTTAGGGATGGATACACAGCCTGGCCATCCAGCGTGTCCCTTCACAGCCTGGGGACTGGGGTTGTTCCTCCCAGTCTGCATCACTGTCCCAACCCCTCCCCCGTGCTGACCACACAGCACCAGCACCTTCATTTTAATTTACTCTGTGAGGCCCCTTTGCAATACTGCAAAGCCCATTTTCCTGAAAGCCAGTTCAGCTCTGCTTCCTGATTTTGGGCAGAATAATTTTAAACGAGGAGCAACTTTACCCTTTCTAGGCATGCTCAAAAGGATCACACCAGAGTGCCCAGGCATCAGCCCCATCCTGTGACCACTCTGCATCATGTGGCTGCTCTGCTCTCACCATTCAGAAACGAGCTAGAAATCACAGAATGGCTGGGTTGGAAGGGACCTTAAAAATCACCGTGGTTCCAACTCCCAAGGAACCCACCACCTTCCCCTTCCCTCTGTCAATGTAACCTTTGCTATCCAATACATTGTTCATTAAAAGTATCCAATGCATTGTTCATTAAAAGTATCCCGATTTCTCTCCGGCTGAGGCTCCAGAGTAAGCATTCCCAAAGTACTCATTACTGGCACGAGTGATTTCAAGCCATTTACACATGGCTTGGAATTTTTCTTGTGGGTAAGTTTATACCTCTAAATCACTAAAAATTATTTGTAGTGAACCACAGCAATGTAGTGATTCCTTGTGCAACCTGGTCTAGTGGAAAGTGTTCCATGGCAGGGGGCTGCACTTCTTGCCAGCAGATCAAATGCTGCTCTCTCAAATCCCCTGGTCCTACTAAAGCCCCCTGGGCAGGAACTTGTGTCTCTCCCTGCTCTTGGACAAGTCAAGCAAGGAAGCTGGGGAAGTGCTCACCTCTGCTTATAAGTGAGTGGGAAATCTGGGGAAACAGGATTTTCACTGCAGGAACACCTAAGGCAGCCCTCTGGTGATGAATCAGAATATGTTGCATTGGAGGAGACCCACAAGGATGGTGGAAGTCCAGCTCCTAGTCCTCAACCTGCTGGGTTTGGCATCCCTGCAGTGGGTTTGGCATCCACTGCTGTCCTAGGACCACCAGTGGATGCCAAACTCCCTCTGAAGGCAGAGACCTGCTTAGTGACTGAAGGTGAGCAGGGGCAAGGTGCTGCATGCTTTGAGGTTAAAAGCGACCTGGAAGGTGTTTACTGTGTGTTATACAGACATACTGGAGCACGAAGCTTCCATCTAGTTTTAACATTCCCAGTTTCCTCCCGTGGACCAGGAAGTGAATCCCAGCATTTCACCTCTCTCCTTCAAAATGAGCATTATCCCATCCCACCCAGCCCAGTCCCCTCAAAAGACATTGCCAAGAACCTCATGGTCTGCTCTGACCCTTCCTCTCCCTCTTTTAGGACCCATGAGATAAACCTGAATCCCCAGTCTTCACCTGGAGCAGGCCAGCACCCACTTACCAAAACCACCACTCACTTGCACCTAATTGGTAGGTGCTAAAGAGCAGAAGAGGAGGTGGGAGGAACTCCCACAGCCTGAAGCACCACCCACGGTAATCTTATAATTAAATAATCTTTAATCACTGAGTTTTTTGGGGGAGTTATGCATAGATCCCTCACCTGCAGAATGACCTGCATGTACAATGCTGAGCCTGGTGCTTAGGAGAAAAGCTGTCTTTTTTCCTCATTTAGGAAGCCCGATTCGTCATTGTGGAAGATCTGACTTCCTTCACTCTGCATGATAATGATCAGAAATCCAAAAGAGGGTTTTTTGCCTTTTTAGGATATTCTTAAGTAATAACTTCTGTCAAAGAACCACATCTGCACCATCTGCTGACTACACAGGTGGTGAATTATTTTCCATAATCACTTCTGAGCTGCCAAAGATCTGCAGCATGCAATGTCTGGACATGAATTACTCTTTGGAGAAGGGCTCTGATGTTCTTTGCAAATCCTGTTTTCACAATCATCTGGAGCCTTGTACTTACAGAGCCCTGACTGTTAGAAATGTTCTGCAGGAGCATAAAAGAATCAGTCCCTCCATCTCCACCCTCCTAAACCAGAATTCCAGGTTCTGCAGTTCTGCTGCTGGAATGTGATTACCACACATAATGGTGGCAGCAGCACCTAAATGCCACAGGTACTGGGCTGCACTGCTCTTATTGGGAGGAAAAACAACCCAAAGAGCTGCTCTGGGTCACCCCAAATTCAGAGGCCAGAGATGTGCACAAGGATCATTACTGACAGTCCATGGAAGAAGATGACCAACCACAACTAGAGAGTGCTCCTACAGCAGAAGGAAAAGCACCAGAGACATTTCTAGGAGGATATAAGGCTGTTTCATTTTCAAAAAGCCAAGCAATGATGCTAACCTGAGGTACACCTGTTCTGAGGCCCAGGGGCTTTCCACATACAAACAGAGGGCTGCTGCAACGTTTCTGTGTGGCTGCTTCAAAAAAACCAAAAGAAAATTGCCACAAACCAAGCAGACAGGGTGAGGTCATGTCACCTGGTGTGCAGCAGTGACTCGGCCTGCAGCTCCATTTGTGCCAGTGGCTCGGGAGCTACATGGAGCACATGCAGCAATAAAGTGTGCTGGGCCTCCATGAAGGAGGCACAGGACAGAGGGGACGAGCTCCTCACCACAGCCAGCAGCAAGTCACGTTTTTACAAAACACCACCACACCCCACGAGACCCCAGGGATTAATTCGAGCAGGATTCCTTCTTTTTCCTTCCTCCTTATTTTTTCTCTCCTCACGTAGTTTTCTCTTTGGAAAACTCTGTTCTTCCCCAGGAAGAGCTCCTGCTACACGCAGAGCAAGGGGCACTGCCACGCTGAGCCCAGCCCGGGCCGAGCGGCTCCGGGCCCTGGCTGTCACCAGCAGGTTGGGGCATCCCTGGAAAAGCCCCGTCTGGAAAACACCCAGGTGCTACAGAGCAGCCCTGAACCCCCAGCCCACAGCCCCACACACCTGAGGTGCGACACGGCCCTTCCCTACCGCAGCACACAAGTCCAGGGCGGTCCATGGTGATGGCGGGGGTTTTCCAAACTTCCTCATGCAGGGGGAATGCCCCAGCCGGGTTACCAGAACAATCCCCAGCTCTCCAGGGAACAGCCACGAGCCCCCGGCCCCGTGTCACTGTCACCGTCACGAGGCAGCCGTGCCACGATGACACCCCCAAACCAACGCGGGTTAGGCTCAAAAGTATACAAACCACCCTCATTTTCTCACTTGCTTGTAAATAATTATCGCGGAAGTGATTTGGAAAGCCGTAGCTGTGCCAAGGACACAGCTGGAACAAAGTTCTCAGCAGTTTTCCTCCCCAAAAGTCTCCTCGCCCCAAACATGGAGCAGAGCCCTTCTACAACGCCCTCACCGTGCGGCTCCATTTGCTTCCGATCACAAAACGTGGCTGTAGACTGCTTTAACTAAAAACACTATTAAAAAAACCGGATACAATAAAAACACGCCACGAAGCAAAAAACGAACAAAAAAAGTAATAAGCTCTGACCTTATTTTTTTTTTTCGTAGAAACTTAAACCCCTAAATCTCCTCGTTCTTTAAAAACACGCAATTAGGCGTTGCTACAGAAATGTACGAGCACACAGCTAGCTCAGCGCCCGGCTCACTGCGGGATCGCGGGCGCGTCCCCCAGCAGCGTGTCCCCCTGCCCGACCCCGTCCCCCCCGGCCCGGGACAGCCCCGCGGTACCCAGAAGGCGAGGCTCAGCAGCAGCAGAACGGTCTTGGAGGTGATGACTCCGCAGTCCATGTCCGCGCAGCTCTGGGGCTCTGCCGCCGCCGCACCGGTCCCGGCTCCACACGGGGCCGCCCCTGGCCCGCCCCGCCCCGGCCCTGCCCTGCCCTGCCCTGCCCACCCACGGGACGCGTTTCCCCGTGGCCGGCCAGGCAGATTTCCAAGCAGGGGGTGGGGAGTGCCGGGAACAAATGTCAAAGCAAATTACTGTTGACTTCAGCGTGGTTTGGGGTTTTTTGGTGCTTTTTTTCTTTGTTGTTTTATTAATTTTTTTTTTCCCAAAACTTCTGCAACTTTCCAGTGAAGTTACACTAAGCCCTGTGGAAAGCTCTCACTGCAGCACAAAGGTTTACATCAGATTTGCCTTCCAGGGTTGCTAACCCGCAGCTATCTCCCCTTCACCCAGCCTGTTTTGCTCTGTCCGAAGCCAATCTTAATCGCATGCTCCATGAGCAGCAGGAATATGTGGATCAGTGGTGGGAATACGTGGATCTGTGCTGGTTAACAACTGGACTCAGTGCCCTGGGCTGATCCCCCAGCGTGGGCAG
>VYZP01024533.1:0-19388 GCA_013400635.1 Hypocryptadius cinnamomeus
TAGCATAAAGTTAGGGAAAAATGTAATTTTATGTATGCTAAAATATTCTCAAACCATTTTCTTTCAGAAGCTGTAATATTTCCATTGTTCTAATAGTCTAGCAGGGTTTTGAAATTTGGTAGTGAATTGAACAAAATTTCAGTTACATATTTCTGGCCAATTTTATGAAACTAATGAGAAAACTTGACCAAATTATTAGAACCTGCTATTAACACATGCCAGGCTTTGCATCTGAATTGCTTGAAGACTCAGCTTTCCTTGGCAAGGTTCCAGCAATGATGCTGAGCAGAACCTGCTCCCAGCAGACTGAGTCAGGGCAGACAAGCAGCACTGTGGTGAAAAGATGCTCATCTTTCAATTTACAGTCCCTTCTTTGCTGTGCAGCATGGAGAATAGAATAAAAAGTGATTTACTTGAAAGATGTTCACCTGAAGGAATAGATGGCTGGCCAGGCTAAGGCAGGAAGGCAAGTATTGTAAATCCATTATGGAAAAGGTTAGACTTATGGAGAAGGAGATGGGATAGTCAAGCCCACTGATAAAGCACCTCCAGGTCAGTGCTCTAGGCATGGAATAAACCAGAGGAGGACAGAAATCAGACAGGAAGTCAGGGAGGGAAGTGATGTGGCAGCAGTGTTGGGAGGAAAGCTGAGATAAGATAAATAAGCTGGAGTCAGAAAAGGTAACTGCTTTTGTAAGACAGTGGAAAACCCTTGCAGAAGGCAAAAGAAAAAGGTACAAGGCATGTTACAGCCTGTTCCCTTGCCTATCTGCAATGTACCTCAAGGCAGAAATGAGAGTCAGAATCAGAAAACATCATTATAGTCTGCTGGTAGCTGACAACACACCACTGCTGTGAGTATTTAGTTGGCTGAAGTAGAAGAGGTGAGTGGTAATATCACACTATATAGTGGATTTTTTTTTTCCAATTTGTGTGATGAATTTGCTATAAGTCAACTAAATATCCTATTAAAATAATATTATTAGTTTTACAAATTCAAGCAGTGCAAAATAAAGGTTAGGAAGTGATAATAAGAAGGCTAACTGTGCAGCATTTTAGTATCTTTAGGTTATGTATGCTGTGATCCAGCCTTTGATCAAATATTTACAGACTACTTTTCCACCGGTCTTCTGCCTTAATATTCTTGAAAAATGTATAAAAAAGTGTGGGGAATTGGAAGCAATGCAGTTGCCCCAGTGCAATTGTGGCTTTTGCTGCTTCTGATACAGAACTGCTGCACAGTACTGGATTAGTTATTCTCAGACCTTATGAAGATGGCTGTTTTTTCCCAGTGTTCTTTGTAGGCTTCAAGCATCTTCTGTAGGAAGACTGAGTGTTGTAGCTGAAACAGAAGTTCAAGCCTTGGACCTGTCAAATAATAGTGTATACCATCAAAATCAGCATGTTGCATGGTAATGCACTGACTTGGAGAAGGGGGATGGAAAGCAGGCAGTCCTTTATGTAGCACTGGAGCTCCTGTTGGGAGCGTGTAAAATATCGGCCTTGTGGATCCTCATTCCCCAGAAGTTCTTATTTTAGGCTCTTCTCTTTGCAGACATTTAACTGGGGAGGTATTCTTTTCATTCCCAGCCTAACTCAAAGAATTTTTTCCTTCTCTCAGGTTAGTACTGATAGTCTGTACTGACAGTACAGAGCAGCATCAGGAATGTCCTGAGTCTTAGTACTGACTTCTAAAAGAAGCCTCAAAGTTATGTTCCATTTTGGAAGAAAGAATCCCCAGGAATCAGGATTTCCTGCATTTCTATTCTGAATATAATTTTTACTGGTAATTACTCTGAAGAATCAGACGCTACATTTCTGAAAATTAATTCCCCCGAATTATTCATAACTTGTGATTATTCTTTGTAATTCGATTTTCTCCTTGGAATATACATTTGTGTATTCCAGCTTCTCACCTAACTGCGATGTTTCAAAAGAAAAATATTTTTTTTGCATACACCACCAAAGTAAGCTCCACAAAATAGCCCATAAATATTTTATGCATTCTGTTCTCAGAGAAAGATTAGAGCCGTGTGTTTTAAATGAGATGTGAAACACGTATTTGACAATGAAGAGAAAGTAAATTATTCAATGGCTTCTTATCAGTTGACAGTGTATGGAGTTGCATACTGAATGAGACAGCAGCCCTAAAGGAACAGCTATACTGTATGTTCCTGAATGTGCTCTCTTGAAATACAGATCACAAAAGATTTGATTTAGGAGGGCTATTTGGGCATTTCATATTTTATCAGCTTTAGCTTTGCAGCCAATAGTATTCTCTACTACTACAAGTCTTACAGATGCATCATTAAATCAGGACTCACATCACATTAGTTCTTTTCTGGTATCTGCTACAGGTCTGCTCATAATCCTGGAAATTATTTTTTTCTCTACCTACATTTTCCCTTCTATAAAATGAAAATAATAGGGTCTTTTCCCCAAATCACTGAGGAGGGAAAGAAAAAAATCATAGAATTTCGGCAAATACTAAATTCTAAATTTGTGCTGGGTTTTTTTGTTTGTTTTTGTTTGTTTTTGTTTGTTTGTTTGTTTTTGTCCAGACTATCTACAATGACTTAGTTCTGGCCTAGGTATTTAAAACTGGTATTTATCACAAAAAAATTTTGTTATTGTTAAGGAAAAACAGTATTTGTTTTGGTTTGTTTTGGTTTGTTTTGGTTTGCTCTGGAAGGGCTTCCTGGCTGCACAATTATGAGATGTGGGGAGATGAGTTGCTCTCTTTTCTCTCCTCCTTGAACAGTCATTGGCACGTGGACAGAGGTCTGTGTGGTTTATTCCTACATCTGGTACAACTTAAAAATGCTTTTATGCAAATATATATATATATATACACATATTTGCTGTATATATATATATATATATTTATATATAGCAAATATAGCTCCCCAGAACTGTTTTTTGTTAATGCAAATCCCTCCTTCCTTCCAGATTCAATGGAAAGCTATTTTTTTACTCATCAAACTTTGTGTAGTGGTACCTCGTGCAGCCAGGCCACTGATCTACCCTTCACTTATGATCACATTTGTGAGCAGCAGTTGTAACTGCAGCAGAGAAGGCTATTTCTTAGACTTCTGAAAATATTTTGTTGTTTTTTATTATTTTAATAAGTGTTCCATCAATTACTTAAGGTAGTAAAAAGGTTCTGTGCTTGATCTATTAATATCAAATACTTTTCTCTGGGAAATAAATGTACCTACCTCTTTTTGAGAACTCTTCCTTGTCACCCAATACAGGTCTGCAATGTTGTACATAGCAGAGAAAATAGTGAAGTAGGCACCATTCTTTGGAATGATTTAATAGACAAACCAGAATTAATTTCAAAGAGACATACACCAACAATGTGATAATCAGAAATAGGAATAGCCACGAAGAACTGGATTTACAGGATTATAAGGGAGTCTCAATCAGCTTCTAATGCTACACGCACCTATCGACTGACAGTTTGCTTTTGTAATGGAATCAGTTAAAAATAGGCTTGGGATTTGACTTATTGGAAACCAATGCTGCCACTGAATATTTAGTATAAAATTAATGTTCTTGAAAACTTTTTTAAAATAGTGTCTGGCTCATAAAGATTTAGGTGGATAGTACAGTCTTATTCCTCTCTGTCCCAGTTTGAAACTGGACACTCTGTAATTAAGCTTGTTTTGATGTAAAGGGAAATGTTTGCTTGTCAATATTGTTACATGTTTTAACACGTGAGATGTTAGAACTGAATTGAAGGAAAGGGCAAATTTCTTTAAAAGCCTAGAAGAAATCTGTAATTTTGAACAGATTTTTTTCTCCAAGAATGTACAGTATGTGGTTAATTCTTATTCAGCTGAAAATCAGCCCCAATTGGCTTAGTTAATTCTTTATATGGACACATGCCATTTGCAGAAACTGAACCAGCTTTGTGCTTCTGCTGCATTTCTTTGTCAAAAGAACCCAGACCTTTTTCTGTGTATGTTACACTTGTTATAACCTTACCTCATGCTGTATGCTTTGTACAAAACCTGATTGTGTTGGCTTTTTCCATTCTTTGCTTCATTAATGCTCTCCCTTTCCAGATGTTTTAGGTACGTATACAAGCTTGCAAATTACTTTTCCTGCTGTTTTGTGTTCAGTGCTTTATTGTACCTGACAGAACCACCGTGTGTTTCTCGCATCTGGCTCACTGACAGACAAAAGCCGATCCTGTACTGTGTTGCTAAGTCTTTCTTTTAGAAAACCTTGCTGGTTTTCCTTATTTATTTTCAAAAAATTCTAAAAATAAAGTTGACATTGACAAGTAAACACTACAGATTAAGTATCCCATTGTGTATTTCTGAGATGTGTGCACCAAATCTGCTTGTTCTAACACAGACGTGTGACCATGGATGTAAAATGTGTCATTGTCTTTACGGTAAATTGATTGCCATCACGTGCCTGGGAGTGTTTATTTGCTTTCCATGTGCATATACAGTAGCCTGAAAGGCATTACATGCACCGAGTCTGCATGTGCAATTGAGCACCTACCTTTGAAAGGCTGTCTCTAAAAAGTGTATAGAGCTTCCATTCACATCATTAGGTTGATACCGTAAAGTTTTGTCTTCTGAAAATGAAATATAAATGCTCAAAGAGACAGTTGTGGATTAGCTGTGTGAATTTCAGCCTTGTGGTTTGTTTTTTTTTCAATATTTGTGTGAGAAGGCAATTGAATGCTTGAAACTATGGTAACAATTTATTTGTTAAATATATACATATGTATGTGTATATACATACATACATACATACTGTATATTTTATACATATATGATATTATTTTGTATTTTCCATGTCTGGTAATTTAATGACAGTTGTGCTATAGGATAAGTTTCAAGTAAAGGCTTCCTCAACTACAAATCAAAAGTAAATTTAAGAGAGTGCTAGCTAGGCCTCATAAAAAACCTTCATTACTTACAGAGGCCAAGGAAAAGGAATGCAAAATTTGGACTTAACCAAGAGTGCATTTCCTTCCCAAAGTCTCAGAGATCTAATACAGTTCAAAGAAAATAAAGGACATGTTCAATGTGTTATGGAAAATCCTGATTGTCCCTTTATAATTTTATGTTCAAGATAGTTGTGACAAATGTCCATAACTCTCACTCTCAAGTGTTAAATATGTTAATCTGGTAAACCTGAACCTGCCTTGAACCAGAATGCAGTAAAATAACAGCTAAGAGCTTTTGGGTTTTCTTGAGGATGTAGCTATACTTCTTTTTGCCCACAAATGAAGAAAGAGCAGCATGAATTTAGTGAATCTGTTATAATTTATCAGTCTCACATGTCCCAAAATACTGTTTTATCCTGCTGGAACAGCCTTGATTTCCTTTACATCTAAGGTCAGAGTTTCGCTAATGAATTCTTTGCGTAGTTCTGTATTAGAAGTTTGTTACTAACTTTCCAATATTCCAGCTTTCAGATAAGGTTTTGATACAGTATAGGCAAAGAATTTGAAATTTCCTGAGTGTTTTCAAAGGGTATGTGGGGGAAAAAATTCTTCATTTCTGTAAATTAGAAATAACTCTTAGCAACCTGTTCTTATATTTTCTCATGATACTATGCAGAAATATGTGTGATTGATAATTACATTGAAGCAAAACATGCTCGAAAAAAGTAGTGTAGCAATGTGTTAGAATAATTTCTAAGGTTATGGATACCTTTGTAATAGACAGGATACTTGGATAGGTGAGTAAAATATTTTTAGCTAGTTAGCTGTTTGTTCAAGAGTACGGTTTGCTTTCCTTAGAGGTATTCACACTGTAGGTTGAATCGATCAAGGTTTTTTCTTTGTCCTGGGCTGGTGGAACTGATTAAAGTTCAGCAGTCTGTGTCTCCATTTTATTCAAGACTAAAAGTTTGCATTGTTCAACCAGAATGCAAAGAAGTCTGAGTTCAGTTCTGTTCTCTGCTAAGAGAGGCATGGACTCATCATTCCCATCACCATGACAGGGCTGTGATCACCTTTAGGATGGCTGTTGGTTGGTCCTGCTGAGTCTTACGCACTTTGCATAATAATTAAACTTTCCTTGGAGAAGGAACTGGAATCCATGTGTTTTGCCTCCCACTCTGAGCATCAGGCTGCAGAGTCAGAATCTCTCCCACTCAGTGAATACGCAAATGTTTTGTGAGTGGCACACCATCAGCAGGAGGAGTTGAATAGCCAGGGATGGAGTAGTTCCACGTCCTGTCTGTGAGAAAGGCTGAACATTTTTATTTATGTTTGTTCTGAAAAAAACAACAGACCAAGAGAACACTTGGTGCCTGTGTGTGGACTAGATCTGTAAAAGCCTATAGCACTGCTCTGGGTAATGAGGCATGGTGCACAAATACCCAAGTTATTGCCAGCCTGACATGATGGTATCCATTCTCAACTATGCAGAGACACTTGCTTGATCCCCTGAACAAAATAAATGTTAGACTGCTTCTTTGCTCAGTTTTCTTATTACAATTGCTCCTTTACAGAGTGTGCGGGAGCCTGATGATAGGAGCAGTGCTGTGCTGCTGCATGGCACCTTCTGAAGCTGCTGTAGTTCTTCCTGGCAGTCATTTCAGTGCACCCTTGTACGGTGCTCAGCCACTTGTGTTACTGCTGCAATCTGCTGCTTTCAATCTTTTCCATTCATAGGCCATTAAAATTTACTTCTAGTTTAAACTTGGCAGAGGAAGCATCATTCCATGAATGCTGTTGTTTTGCTAGCCCAGAGAAATGAGGCAGGAAGTAGACATTTTTATGTGCCATTTAGTATTTTTAAATGACACTATCTGTTTCATATTTCCACATAATTACAGTGCTACATTTCAGGAGATGTTAGTCCATTATAAATAGATCTTGGTTTTGTTCAGGTTTCCAAACATGACATCGTTTCTGTCAATATCACTTGGACGTGTGTGTACATTAAAAGCCATCTGAATTCTGCCTAAACTGAGCCTCAGCAGGCAGGAGGAGGAAAACCCTGTGTTCTTGCAGCACCTCACCCCAGAGCTCCCCTACAGCAGAGCCCAAACAGGAGCTCCAGGCAGAGCAGCAGACATGCTTCTCTCCTTTCTGCCTTATCCCTTGCAGGAGCCCCATCTGTTAGGCATGAGTAACACATGCAGCCACTTTTCCTGGAAAATATTGTCATCCTCCCACTCCCACCCTCCCCTTTTTACGTAACAAACTAGTGGCTAAGGTATTTGGTGATGACCAGGGAAATCTAAGTATATTCACAAAACTACATTTAGGTTAGACATTTGATTAAAACACCTGTAATCCAGTCATCTTTTGACCAGTTGCCTGAAGACTAAGCTAAAGCATTTATTCCCTCTTGCTTATGTTTTTCAAGATCTTTTCCTTCTTAGCTGGATATGCAGGAGCAGAGGCACAAAGCATTCTGCTTCCCAGCACTGGGACACCCCACGGTGTGAGGTGGGTCGTGCAATCCTGCCTGGAGACTGTGGCACTGAAGCTCCCTGCCTGGGGAAGCAATGGAGACTGCCCAGCCCAAGCCCCCGTTCGCTCCCTGCCTGCCCAGAGCAGCATTGCAGCTTGAGGGGTGGAAAAGGAAGATGAAAAGAAAGAGACCAAACACTTTTATACCTGTGGGGTTTCTTCTTAGCTGGCTCTGCTGTGCTCAAACCCCTTGTAGCTTATTGGATCACCCCGGTGGCATCTCGGCCTCGTTGCTTTGTTTGCAGGGAGCTCAGATCCCTGGTGCAGCCAGGGCAGCCTGCTGTGGCCTGCATTCTGCTTACAGCAGTACCCCATGGAGACACTGCTGATTTTTCACTCAATATGAAGCATGTGTATACACACACATGCACACAAATTAAAATTTAGAATTTTAATTCTGTCAGTCAAGCTTATGATTTTGTTCTCATTAGAGACTTGTGTGAGCACAGCTCAATAATTATCACTTCCTATTTTTTTAAATTTTATTTTCTTGGATTTCAGATACAGCCTTTAGCACGTTTTTTTTGGTGCAAGCCCTTCTAGGTGGTTTTAAGGCATTGGGATAAAAACTACATTTTTTTCTTTCACATTTGTTATGGAAATCCTGAGGTTGCCTTAAACTTCTCATTACTTTAGTTATAGTCATAGAGTTTAGTGGTTAATTATTTTTAAGTAACTGTGCTTGTATAAAAGAATTAGCATAAAAATCATGGGTACTGATAGCTATTCTCCTAAATTTATAAAATTATTTCAAAGCCATTTATGTAAGGTGTTGCTAATCATTTTGCATTGCACACATTGACAGAGTTGTGTTCTTTTCATTCCATATGTCTGTAATATCAGCAGCCCTGTTTAAAAAAACTAGCGTGCTTTGTCTCTGTGCCTTTTGCAGTTGAAGTCATAATTTACCTATCTGTTTCAATGGACAAAACAGAGCCATCAATACCACAGACAGAAGACAAGGTGAAAATTAATAGGCTATAAAAGTCATACTGTGCTCAGTTGAAAGTATGTGAATTTCACTGCTCCTTGTGAAGATCAAAATTTCTTTGCTGTCTCTAAGCAGTATTTTGTGCTTCACTCAGGCCTTTACAGGCCAGATGTGTGTCCATTTTGCATCTCGTCCCTGTCATGGAACTGCTATTTCATCAGGGGCTTGCTGAAACAAATTGCTGACGAAGCCACGGTGCTGTCACACTGTGTCCCTGTGACTCCTGGCTGCCCAGGTTTGCAGGAGGGTTGTGCTTCTCCACCTGTGTACCATAGACAATGTTCCTGTCCCATGGCATTACATAAGTGACCCTAAGTTGCACCACAGTTCATCATGTTTAGTATTGAATTGACAGAGATAAAGTGCTGTTGTATCTTTGCCTGTATTTTAGGTGAGATTATTGTAGTGAACTGGGAAAGATTTTTTCTTGGAATTCACTTGTGAGGTCCAGCTGGTGTAAAGAATATTTGTCTGTGCCCATAATGGGATAAGTGATTTACTTGTCCTCTCATTGCACTGAATTTTTGTTCAAGGGGCAGTGGTGATATTGGTAATTAATATTTGGAAGTAAGTTTAAGTGTGCTGTATTTAAAGTTCTCTGGGAGATGTGTACTTACTGTTTCTTAGAGCTGACTCCTTATTGTATGGAATAAATAGTTGAGTGCTCCTGTCATTTAAAATATGTTCACTTTCTGGTTACCAAGGAAACCATATGAAATAGATTGTAAGGGTCACTTTAAAATTTGGTAGCTGATTTCTGGGTTTGAGTGTTGTAGCTGGGCTGTCAGCATTTCATGATGATTGTCACAGTAATTCTAATTATTTTTATGCCTCTCAGTATGATTGGCAAATACAATTTATTGATTGGCAAATACAGTTTATTGAAGTTTAGTGTTATAACTTCATTCTTATGCTTCTCCAGTATGTAAGAAGAGACATTATTATAAATAGATGGTATTCATGGAGGTGGAAAAATTGCGAAGCTATTACTGTGCTGCTTTGAAGATACCCTACTGTCACTGTTCTCAGCTCCCTATTTTAACTACCAGTGACATTTGTGTTACTATCCCCACATGACTTTTTGAGTTATTTGCTTACTTTGGGCAAAAATCTGAGAGATAATTTGTGTTGAATGTCTTGTTGAGAAGGAGTTTTTACAGGTAGAGAATTTGGTTTTAGAGATACTGCTAAAGAAAAATGAAAACCAAAGCAGTAGCAATGGATAAAGCCTTTGTCATCTAAAAAGAGAAGCTACTATTATGTAAGTAATTGCAACAATCTTGTAAAGTTGGAATTCAAAGAAGATTTCGAGCAAAGTGAAAGTTTTTGCAGAAGCTGAAGTACTCTAAAGAACAGGAGATCAGGACCTCTTCAGCTATCCCTGTGGCATTTTTCCCATCCATTCCTGACTGAAGAGGTAGAGGCACATGTATTAGTTCACCAGTCCTGCAGTGGAGTTCCTTGAACTTTTCTCCTATACTGAAGTTAACAAAAATAGGTACTGAAATACATTTTAATTGGCAAAAAAGATTTCTCTCCATCTTGAGACTTCAGTGGAAACGATTGGTTCACAGACCATAGTTACCTGCAGTTATTACCCTGGGTGTGTTTCGCAATAGAACATACCCTGAGGTAAACTCTGCCCTGGCAGAGGGTGTTTCAAAAGGTATAGCAGGAAATCTAGTCCACAGAGATGTGTTCTTCTGCTGGCAGAAAAGTGCTGCAAGCAGTGTAGAAAATACTGCTTCCCCAGACAAAATTATGACACAGTGGCATAGAGACAGATTTTGCTGGTTATAAATTGTCTTGAACAAGAGTTTTTTAGCAGTCTGGGATGGTCTTAAAATGATACATTAACATGTATTAGCATTGTTATACTGACTGAAGTGTTGAGCCTGGTTTGAAATTGCAGCAAAACAATCTAAACTCATCATCAGAAAAGCGTGACAAATTATCTCTGATATGTTTATTCTAGTTGTCATTTGTACTTAAATTAGGGATAGATTATTGATTGTCTTCTACTAAAACTCTGAGACAGTGGTATTCAGTGATTTCAGCAGTATTTCTATGCAAGAAAGTTGTAGAAAATGTAATTGTGAATGTGGCAAGAACCATCAGAAATTCTGTCTTAAAAAATGTGGTCCTAATTCAGACTGCAGCGGGACCACAGTGCTTTTATTGACCAGCAGCAAAGCATGCATCGATGTTTTCCATAGCACACCGTGCACGTCTCACAATGTTCACTGCTGTAAAAGACTGATTGTATGTGCTCACCCAAATCTGCAGATAATCACAAACAGTTGGAAGTGATCTCTAATTAATCCAAACCAATGTCCACCTCCTCCAGTAAAAGATATCATATATAGACTTTCTGATGACCATTTAGATGTTACTTTGTTTATGATATGACCATAGCAATCACCTATTGATTTGGAACCAAAATACTAGCTAGGATGCCTTGCTCTCTCTTGGAAATTTTGCAGCCTTTTTATAATACCTGATTTATTCAGTTGCTATTCTAAGATAGAAAAAATCAATCTCATCATATCTCTTGAAAAAGACCATTTGATGTAGAAAACTCTCTCTCTAGCCAGATCAGATAGGTTGTGTTTTCAAGCAAAAGTTAAGCTTTTGCCAGCATAATAGCTAAAAGGCTGATAATGTAATTTCCAGAAACTCACTATTAAATTTTTGGTACCTCTTCTTGACCTTTAAGTCTCTGTTGGTTGTCTTCCAATATTTTCTTTGAATGGGATAGATATCTAATCTGGTTTTGGTTCATGAAGCATGCACAACCTTTAAAGGGAAACATATATGAATTAATCTTGTCTGGCCCAATAACTTTCTTTATAGACTTGCATAAATCACCCAGCTTCTCTAATTCCTCTGTGAAATCAGCCAATAGCAAGATCTGAGCAGGAAAATGTGATTTCATTTTAAAGATGATTTTGCTATTATAAGATGTAGTTTTGTTTCATTGGGGAATGAAGACAGTTTCTACACCACTTGTGAAAGTGGATGCAGCCCATCTGTCTTGAAGAGGTTTGCCCTGGAAGGTGCTGCCAATCAGACAGGGTGCTGAGGAGCTGGGAGCATGACTAGCAAAGATTATTTTCCTCTGGGAAAATCAGCTTTCCACAGCTCCTGGGATTGTTAGGAGGATACCATAGCATTATTTGGATTATTCTGTTATTTTATAAAAGTGTTTTACACATAATAGCCGAATTTTTAACATGGTGCCATACTGAGGCCAGTAGAACAAAACCTGTTTTCCAGAGCTCTGATAAGTTGAAATAAATGGGAAAACAGTAGTTTCTACTAGTACTAGTGCAGTAGTGAGTACTTCCTAAAGCCTATCTCAGGCACTCCAACTTGAGTGGTTACTGGTTACTGGGTAAGAGTGAAGTCTGAGCTGACATTGTTTACATGTAGCAGATTGGTGGCATATTAAGGATGCCGTTTGATACAGCAAGCATTTGTACCCCTTTTTCTTACATACATGGTCTGGGGTCATGTCAGAAGGTGTTATCAGTATCTCTGCAGCCTGGAATAGCAGGAATTGGTGAGGCAGGGAGGCAGGCAGTGCCTGCAAGGGCAGCAAAGCGGGGGTGAAACGCCCTCATTAACTCTGTACTAATTCCTCTGCTGTGCCTGGGATGTGCACAGGTAACAGCAATTCCTGCAGCCAGAGGAGCAACACACCACTCTGCTATATTGTCACATTTCTTAAAGCTAATGATCTCTTAGTATTTTCTCTAACTCTAATTTTCTACTTTGCAGCTGAAGTTCAAAGTGAAATTGAACGGATTTTTGAATTGGCCAGGACACTGCAGTTGGTAGTGCTTGATGCTGATACCATTAATCACCCAGCTCAACTGAGCAAAACCTCTCTGGCTCCCATTATCGTATACGTAAAGATTTCTTCTCCTAAGGTAAATATTTTAGATACCTACATGTTCTTTCTGGTTTCTTGCATTGTTGTATTTTTTTGGGTTTTTTTTGGGGGAGGCTTTAAATGCAGATATTCACGTGTCCTCATTTAGGTTCAGAGCTATATATTGTTATTGCTTCCCTTTGGATAGTGAACCATTAATAATGAAAAAAGCATCTGAGCTGTAGTGTTAACCAAAACCTGTTTTGGAAAAGATGCTGTTGGTCCAAAGAGTTTTTAATTGTTTGAATTGGAATTCCACTTTCAGTATCAATTACATAAGTAGTGCTCATAGTTTGTTAAATCAAAATAATATGGAAATGAAAGAGTGATTTTCACTGAATGAGTATCAGACTGATTGCTAAACTTTAACATCTGATAATATACTCTTTCACTGTGTGTAAAAAAAATGCACAGGCCTTGTGAAGAGGCATTTGAAAGAGAAAAATGAATTGTGGGAAGAGCACTTAAGAAATCAATTTAAAAAGTTCAACTTAGAAATAAACAAAACCAGAAGCAGCAGCTTGTAAAGCAGAAGCTTTACAAGCTTTAGTGCTTGTAAAGGAAAGGAGATATTTGGATGTAAATGAAAATTAGCACATCTTGGATGAGGGAACACAGGAAATGTTCTTGAAGCCAGCAAATGAAGAATTTGCTCTGCTCATGTGAGCAGTTTCAAATGAAAGCATTTTAAGTGGTTATATATGTATATTAAGTCTGAGTCTGCTCACTTTTTTTAATGTCTTATTTTTCACAGGTTTTACAGAGGTTGATAAAATCTCGAGGGAAATCTCAGGCCAAACACCTTAATGTTCAGATGGTAGCAGCTGATAAACTGGCACAGTGTCCTCCTGTGAGTTGCTGTTAATTTATGTCTTGTCTCTGAAAGGTGCCTTTCTTTTCAAGCACGAGGTTAATTACATAATTTTCGGGAATGTTTGCCCTCTTCTGGCCATATTTAACTATTGCTTTTTGCAGAACACCTGCTGAGGTCTCGGGGCTCCGCTTTAGGGTGCAGGGGAGAAAGAGTCCCAGTCACAATCAGTTATTAGGATGTGTGCTACAGTCAGTGCTTCAGTAAACTGAACATTAGCTTTGCTTTGGTTGAAAAATGAACCCTCTTAGTTACTCTCCTTTATGTCTGGTAGTTTAGAGCTCCTCTGGGGCATCTGTCAGCATGGGCCACCACTGCTAATCTCCTTAGTCAGGGTTTTGCCAAAGAGCTGAGTGGTACTGCATAGCTGACAGCTCTGCTCTTCTTCTTCACATGTGCACTGAAGCAAATCCTTTCAATTTCCACCTATAAAGTGGAGGTGATGACACCCCAACTGTGTTTTAAACCTGGCATGCATTGCTGCCTGTGTACTCAGCTGCCAAGAGTATGGGTAAGGAACCAGAAGACGGGAGTACAGTTCAGTTGCAGATATAATTTGCCATAGTTACGGAGCTGAGTGAAGGGAATGTCTTCATCTTTTAAGTTCAGGCATCTCAGTTAAGCAATGCTTAGGTCTCCAGGAAGTCATTGAAGAATACTGGAGACCTGCATAGGCTCTCAAAGTTGCCTTCTGCTCCCTGATCAGGGAGGAAATGGATAAAAATCACTTCCTAACTTCATGAGACTAAAATTAGACTGTGTGACTAATCTCTTACCTAATATTTGTATGACACTTGGAAACTGAATGATCTGTATTCTTATGGTTGTTAGTTATTGGTCTAAGTTTACCTTAGTTTTCTCTTAGTTATTCTACAAGGGGACTGAATCCCTTTCTTGCCATCCCATTTTTTGAATAGTTAATTGTTCAATATTTATCCCTTCTTTCTGTGTATTTAAGATTTGTTCGAGCTGCTTCTTCCTGTCTTCTTTGACTGTTTATGCATTACTATGTGGAAATCACAAGGCCTTGCTTTAGCAAGTGTAATATTAGTGCTAGTTATGATTACCATCTTTTGTATCAACTGCATTCAGAAAAACAAACAAAAAAAAAAAAGGTAAAATATCTTAATACAAGTACTAAAAATGTGTTTAATTTTTGATTAATGGAAAGCATGATCAATGTCTCTGGCTGATCTCCCTTTACCTGGTGATTATTCTCACTAAAACCTTTTCTTTATCAGGAAATGTTCGATGTAATTCTTGATGAGAACCAGCTTGAAGATGCTTGTGAGCACCTTGCTGACTATCTGGAAGCCTACTGGAAGGCCACACATCCACCTAGCAGCAATCCTCCTAACCAGCTTCTCACTCGCACACTTGCAACAGCCACTCTTCCTATTAGCCCGGGTCCAAATATTAATTTACAGGTACAGCTTTTATGCCATCTCTTCTTTTTCTTCTTTCAACTTCTCCTTCCAAAGCACAGAGTTAGGCTGATACTAGAATATGCTAAATATGTTTTCCTGTTGTTGATAGATTGAAAGCTTTTTCAGCAAACATTCATCCATTTTCAGTATAAAAGGCAAATGCAAGTCTGTTACTGTTACTGCTGTTGTATTCATAATAGCATGTGTTTGTGTATTGACTAGGGGGCTGGTTTTCATTCCAAGGACTAAGCTGGCCTGACTGAAAACATATGTTGATGTGAAATGGAATACTTCAGGTTTTATTGTGCCCAGGACACTGCTGTGGCAGTAATATGTGTACCAGCCACAAGCATTTTTATAGCTGGCCATGTGTAATCCAATCAGAGAAATAAAGCTAGACTAAGACTGGGCACATTCCAGCCTCTGGTAACTTCCTGACTGATGGGCACACTATGGCTAATAGGCAAATCCCAGCCCCAGAGGCCCTGCATGACAAACTGGGTTATATACAGGACAGGTCCACAAATGTTTGAGGGAAATCTGTTCCAATCTTCCCACAGGCTGTAGAGTTGTAGAGGTTGAGGATGACCGACTGTATTAGTAAAGACTCAAGGTCAAAGTGGCCATTCCAGTGTTTCCTTTGTTCTTTTATTTATTGGCCATTGCTGTGAAAAGTACAGACTTCCTTGAAGCCAAACTCTTATGTCAAATCCAAGTCCCGCTGCACTGCACCATGTGCAAGACCTTGAGAGAGGCTCTATGTTCTGAACAGCGAGGACACTCTCCAGTGAGCTGGCTAAAGGAGGCTTTATTCAAGCCTCTGCACTGATGTGCTTGTTGATATGGGCATATTATGTCCCCTCTCTTCTCCTTTGACTTTTGGTTTGTATTATTTTATTGAGGTGTTCAGCTTAAGGAGATGCTTTCCTTTGCATATGTGTTGCATGATATGAAATGAAGAGTTTAAACTACTTCACTACTTCATTATAAGTAGTGAGTGACTCCTTGAGACTGAGAAGTACACAGAAGGGGATAAAATAGATCTGTCCCAGATCAAAGAAAGGCTTACTACATCTAAATTTCTACCCAAGTTCAACATATGCCCATAAATTACATACATATGCAAGTTACAATTCATAACTTTGGCTAAGAAAAACACTTCCTTTTAGAAAATCAAAGGAAAAAAATGTATCTGCACCTAAGTTAAAATGAAAATAGTTGTGCTTTTTTTTAATGGCTTTGCAAAACAATTTTTTGTGTCAAATAATTTATTTCTCATTAGAAAACCACAGACTTGACAGGTTTGTTCTTTAACAAGAAACATTTCTATAGGCATCTTGAAGGGTATCTCCTTCTCTTGCTTTCAGATACAGTTGCAGGAAAAGATACTGTAAGCTATAGCTCATTTCTGCCTTTTTTTCTGTCCTCAGAGCTGAAACACCTTGAAAAATTGTGAGCTGGAAGAATTTCTGAGTATGAAATTCAGTATTGTTGTGTGCAGCCTTGCTAGATAAACTTTCTTTGCTTTGTAAACTTCTAAATTATTTTGCTCAAGTTTTTTTATGCTTTTTGAGTGTGGATTTATAGCTCACATACTCATTGTATTAATCACATTCTCTGGAGGAACTATGCAGAGTTTTAATAACACTTTTCTGAATGCTGTGCTGTCTCCTTACAAACTAACAGATTTTTATTTTAAGGACTAAAAATGAGGGTGTATTTGCAGTTTCGAAGTTTGTTTGTAGGTCTACTAATACAGAAGTGTGAGTCAACAGGGGTCCCTTATGGAACATAAAACTTACCTGTTCCTTTGCTTTCGTTTTCCTACGATACATCTTCAGCTGACATCTCAAACCTGAGCTTGTCATTGCCTTGGCACAGAATGGGTCTATTTTTTAATGATGGTGGCTGAACCCATTCTTTCAACAGTGTTAAGACCCTCTTTTTAGAGAATTTAAAGTCTATACCTGTGCTGTATTTCTGGACTGCTCTACAGGGAAAAGTCACCAGTTGTTTGGTCTGGGGGAGCCACGCCTGCACTGCAGAGCATTGGAGTCATCCTCCCCTGGGGCCAATGCAGTGCTCCTTTGCCATGAAACATATTTTGGGTTTGTGGTTTTTAAGTCCCCAGTGTACACTGTAAGGAGGGATTTGTGTTGCCAGCTGCCAGAGTGGCATTTTTACAGCATGAAGCTGCCTGTGTGCATTGCATGGCACGAGGAGCTTGAGGGCGTGAGGCGTCCCGGGACGGTTTGAAATTAAATAGGCAAAGACCTAGGCAAAGACCTTGTGTCTGTCTGAGGGAGAGCTTCGGAACAAACTTGTATGGAAATTGTTGGCTAACTCCAAAAGGACTGGAGCAACCTCACACACATCCGGTGCAGGTGATCAGGGACCACTGGAAATAAGGAGCAAGGCAAATTCGCTCAGTGGACAAAGGCATCTCTGTCCTCTTTCAACACTGTACAAACTTCTTTCAAAAAACCCCTACTTCTTTGAAAGTACAGACTGAGTACTGAAATAGGATTATCTCAAACTTTTTCTATTTTAGACAAAAAAACCCGTATGAAATTGGGCTATAAAATTCCTGCACTGAAGAATCTATTCCAAATCAGAGCCCGAATTTGGTTATGAACCAAAAAGCCAGACTCTAATCCAGACTCAGACATTACCTGTTCAGTGTCGCTGTAATATTTAATAGAACTTAATGAATTTGCCCATAAATCCCAACAGCCCTAACACTATTCTGAAATTGCAGGTATTGGTTCTAAATTTATTCATTGTTTCTTCACATGTGCTCGTCATAGCACAGAAGATGCATCTGAGCTTGTAAAAGCAGCAGTGTTTCCAGTGCAGGTTCAAACTTTGCATTTGTTCTCAAACCACCACACTGACAGATTGTATTAGTCATGATTGTGTATAGGTACTTGCATTTCACCACATGGGAACTGTGTATACTACGTTTATGTGCCTTAAAACCAGTCATGGTGGTGAACTGATGAAAGTTGTGTTTCCACATGCAAAGCAGGCATGTTTCTGCTTTGGACTCTTTTGCTTTTCTGTTCATTTCATTTACAATTCCCCTCTGTTGAGTCATTTCATTTCACCTTGAACAGATCTATTCATGTTTACAATTATTATATTCCTTTCTGGCAAATCAGAATCATCTTGAGAATCACAAAAGCAAGAAAAAATAAGAAATTCGACTGCTATCCTGTTACCTTGTTCTGTTTGTTTCAAATTAGAAACTCAGCTCATCTCTCAGATGTTTACATAATAAAATGTTGTCTTAGAAAATTAAGATTTGTCAAATTTACCAAATTGCTGATTTGAAATACGTTGCTTTTTATAAGTTTGTGGTTAAATAGAGATTATTTTCCTTTCCGATTTCCTGTAATTTTACTTTTTGGGTTGCTAGGAAACCCACCTGCCAGGATCTGTGGCTGAAGGAGGACATTTCCTCCTTCCCCTAGCTCTTTTCCACAAAATAGCGAGACAGAAAGAAGATATGTCCATGAACTGCCCTGGGGGAAATCCTTATTTTTAGACAACTCTGAACATAGAAGGGCAAACTTAAGACTAACTTTGGTATTCAGAACAGTCTCACGAACAAATGCCTCTATAACTCTGGTAAAATGTACATTAATTTTGTGGCAGCAGAGCAATAAAAGCAGGTTCATGTCATGAAACCCCCAGATGAGGTAAATAATGCCACTTGTTCATTTTGCAGTGATTTCAAAGCATTTATGCGGGTGAAGAGTAGGTTTATTGCCTGGTAATTTTTATTTCGGTCTTTTAGTAGCAGTGGTGTGTTAGGAAATTTTGTATGTGATAATATCACTCTCCTCCTGCTTTTCTTGGCAATGCGCTGTGTTCTCGAGCTCTTAAAATTATGAGGTCAACGTTTAATTTTTCATTACCAAGAAGAAATGAAATTATTGCTGAGAAAACAGAAGGTCAGTGATACTATTAGTATCATAATACAAACTTTATTCATACCAGATTCAATTGCATTTTTTTTCCTTAAAAAAAAAGTTCCTCTGTACGAGCCAAGGTTTTGTACTTTGGTTCTTTGCTGGAATCCACCTCCTCAGCCCTCTAAAATCACTTTCCCATAGCAGCTGTTGCCATGCACGCATCTGTAAACTCTCAACTGATCTATGCCCTCTCCTGGCATGGTATCTCCTCTCAATTTTTCTGCAGTTTGTCCTGTTTCTGCATGCTCTCTTTTTCTTTGGAGGGTGGTGACAATTATTGCTAACTGGAGTAGTCAGAAACATCACAAGAAATGAGAAAGTGCTACAGAATAACCCAAGTGTGACCCTAAATTCTGATGACAGTAAAAAGAATTGTTTGTATTATAATACTGAATTTTCAGTAAAAGTGCAATACTAATGGTTTCTTTCCTAGTTTAGATTCAAAGTGGATTGTTTCGTACTTGAAATTTTATTGGTTTCATAGTACTTTCTAGTTGAATTTGATATTGGGGGAAGCTTTTCAATGGTACCTCATGACCTTACTGCTGGTTCTGGTAGCAGGGATCTCAAGGAGACCAGAGGAATGACCATTCGGTCCCTGAGCGCAGCGGTTCCCACATTGAAGAGGAAGCACGGGTGGAACCCACCAAGAAATCCCAGCACCGCTCTTCCTCCAGCCAGCACCACAACCATCGCAGTGGTGGCAGAGGCCTTCACAGGCAAGAAACTTTT
>VYZP01024534.1:0-11962 GCA_013400635.1 Hypocryptadius cinnamomeus
GTGTCCTGCTCCAGGTCTTGACAACTTAAAAACTTCGTCAACTCCAGGGGTATATACCTTGCCTGTATCAGCTCTTGCTTGAGGATAGATTTTCATGTTTCTCTCCCCTGCCATTTTACTTCACTGTGTGATATTCAGGCTTCTGATGACAATTTACAAGATTGCTGAAAGATGTCCTCTACTGTGTAAGATGAAGTTTGGTGGACAACTTCTATAAGTCAGAAAAGTTTCTTGCATATTTTCTTTCTAATTTGGTTTTGTTTGGGTTTCACTCCTCCCCTCTCCCCCAGTCATTTCTCTTCAGGGACTGGGGTTTTTATTCTCCCTTTACTTTTTCCTCTATCCCATCTTGAGGCAATGTCTTAAAGTTATGGAAATTGAATTCAAAGACTAATGAATTCCTGTGTACTTTCATTTTCTCAGCAACAGGTTGAGAACATAGACTCCATAACTCTTTTGTTTTCACCTCCAAAAGGCACAAAACTGAAACATGCATTCTTATGTCATCATGTTATACAATAATGCCCTGTGACTGCATCACATCCATGTAAATAGCTGCCACACATTTGCAGGTTATTTTGACATTTCTGCAACACTAAAGTTTTTTTGCTTTCAATATAGTGTCACAGACCTGATGTGCATCTCACAGGAAGCTGTTCAGGTGCTTATTTGGAGCCACAATCACAGTGATATCACTTCCTCCCAAAAAAAGGAGTTCAGTGCAAAGAAACTTGAGATACATCCTCAGGGCTGGCAGAAGAGTATGGTAGAAGGACTAAATAAAGAATAGTAAAGAAATATGTTTGATAAATAATCTGAAATTCAACATAGTAGAAAGATAATTATGAGTGTGTTCATATGTCTGGCTGAAGGGTCTCTGAGGCTGAAGCCTTTTTAATATTTTTATGGTAAGAGATAAGTGCTTCAATAATCCACATAATATTTTGTATCTTAAGTTTTGTTATAAAAAGACCTGAAAAATGGCTAATTAATATAGAGAAAACCTTGAAACATTATTATTTTGTAGGTGTTTTTTAAGTGTTGGTTTTCCTTAAAGTCAGCATTAAAATGCAAATGCTATGGATAATGTACTTCCTATATTGTAAAAAATGTTTCTTCTTTTCTATAAATTTGAGGTTTTATGTTCTTTTTTTAAACAAATGTGGATAAACCCTTGAACTTTGTTAGATCATGTGATCCACTTATATTCCTTTTATTCTGTGTTGTGAAAAAATAAGTGCATTGCAAAAAGCAAATTCAGCAAATATATTTTAAACAAAAATATATACTTGATGACTGTCATTAAGGCTGTAGGAAATGTGCAAATGTACACACTTCTTTGAAGGACTAGAACATTAACAACTTTAATAAAATACTAGTTGGACTTTGTTTTATATCATGGCTCCCTTTTATTTAAAAGAAACTGTCAGTAATAATGATTTTTCTAATTGTCTCAAAGCTCCAAAATAAGATTAGTGTATAATAACTTTCCTTTCATTAGTGATGCTAACCTAATTATTCAATTTCTTTGAAGGTATATTAAAAATTGTTTTCACATCTGCCAGAATAAACTTTAATAGTTCCTTAGATCCCTAGGCATCTATCTGTTCAGTCCTCTCAGTGGTCATCTGTTCATGTAAGAAGGTATGTGTGAGTGAGCTTCACCATTAAACTGTATTATTATGCCATGTAGCAATACACATTGCAAGTCAGAGTGCGTTTATTTATAATCACCTTTTCAAAATAGTTTTTTCTCTTTTCTACACTGCATTCCCATTACAGAGCCCTCTCTCCATATTGTTCTTGCACAGTACATTGCAATCACTAACCTGATATAAGAAGATGCATTCAAAAATGTAGTATTGCACAATACAAAGTTTCCTTTGTTTAGAAAGATTGGACAGTTCTTTATGATTGACAAAGTACATGAGTAAGTAGTCTTTTTATAAATTCTAATTTATTTAATAAAAATACAAAAATATAAATATACATATATAAAAATATCAGGATGAATCAACACACAGACATTTTTAACTCAATAAATATGGCAGTAATATTAATCTTTTTGAAGTATATTTTTGAGATTAAGTTACAATGCAGATGCACACGATCCAACATAGTAGGAAAGGTAAAGCAAAGCAATTTAAAAATATGGAGTTTCCATGTAATTATCAAAGGCACAAAAAGCCTTTTATTATCTTTTCATTCCCTATAAAACCCTTTCATCAGAGGTTTCTAGGCAGAGAGGGTAGGTTATAGTGTTTTTTTAAAATCTCAATCCTTCATATTCATTCACGTTGACTTATTGATTAAGCAAACCCTTACTAAGACAACACCTATTTTTTGTAAATTTTTTTATTCTCAAGTAAGAGAATAGGCCACTTTATTTATCTAGGAACATAGACATGAATTCCACTAACACTGACCAGGCCACAGATTACTTTCTCAGTCTCGATCACTGTCCTCTCCACCATACATATCTGCTAGTTTTTTAAACCGAGGTCCCCAGTCACTGAGGTAATCATAGTCTTGGTTGCCTTCTGTGGTAAGTGATTCCAGGGAGCTGAGTGAATTTGCTATGGAATCATTTCCTTCGTAGGCATATGTTGCTAATGAATCATAAGGAGGGGCAGCTGGGTCTGAATCATTTTCCTTTAACCTTCTATGAATAAAATCTTGAACATCTATGTTTTCCCAAAGAGGTGCGGTCCGCCTTATCTGAAATATTGTTTCTGGGATAACATCTCTTCTCATCTTACTTTCCTCTCTTGCTTCTGGATTTCTCAACGTGCCAATGTCAAAAGCCTGGGTGTCTTCTTCCCCACCTCCTTCATCATTGTAGGTCACAATATTGTCCCGAACATCATCTTTCGAGATGATCAAGGGTTCTTTCTTCCTCTGTCTCTTGAGAGCCGTAAACAAGACAACTAATACTAAAAGGAAACAAAAAGTGAATGAAGAAATGGATTGTTAGAAAGTAAATAAATGAGGCAAAATTTTACCTCATCTTTTGACCTGGAAAAGTTTTAAGGCTGAAATGGGATTTTTAGTAGGAATGTAGTGATAAAATCTATCTACAAGTTAATAAGGGAAAGTGTTAATGACTTGATAGCAATCAAAAAACTTATTACTTTTTTAAACCTATGGGAGAAATTATCAAAGTATTTTATACTTTAAATCTATTTGCAACTAAGCTGAAGTTGAAAAGTAAACAATACCATGTGATATTATCCTACTAAGGTTTGATTTAGATTTCAATTTTGTAAGTACCACCTTTCTGGCAGTCACTAAGAGTCATTTAATCAAATGTATTTGAATCTACTTGGCAAAAGTTATTCACACACTTGAAATACAGAAATGAAAGCTAGTGATTTAGGTATTCCCAAGTGTCTAATTCACTACTGAATATGGGATCTACAGGTCCCTCTGAAAATAAGAACCAGAAGACCTTAATCTATCAATTGACAAAACTACTTTTGCTTCAATGACTGTGAGAATTGAAATCCAGTCTTTGTTACTAAATGTTTCTTTTGAAAAAACATGATCCCCTTGGTTTATGAAGTGCTAGTTGAATAACTCTTTCTTCTGAAAGAGGTAAGGATTGATATAAAAATGAAGCTCTATAAGGGGAGAAAAAAAAATGAAGCAAGGATTTTGTAAATACATTAATGTGTCTAAATACTATTGATTTCAGTAGCAATTCAATGCTTAAGTGCATGTAAAAATCTGACTCTCTCCAGTAGCTGAAGTAAATAAGAGAGGTCAGAAAAACCATCTATCAATGAGACATAACAATGATTGCTGAACCATAAATTACAACAGTGCTGAATGGCTTAGTTGAGTTCTAGGAGTTAAGATTTTACTCTGAATCACCTAAGTACTGGTGAATAAAAGCTAAGATTTGACATGCTGAAGGTAAGGAGAGGGGAATAGAGATCTTCCACATGCCATGATATTATGTTATGAATATAAAATTAATAAAAATGTGTTCCATTCTGTATTGTTTGTATTTTCTTCCTTGTACCTGTACAGAGCCCTTTCTTTTCATAATGCTAGATGAGGAACGCTTTCATAAGTTTAAGAACTCCATGTAGGAGAAAAAGTTAGATCTCTGAGAGGTTATTATGAAGTGTCTTTCACAGCCTGGTACTTAGTATGTCTCACCTATATTGGACATGTTGACACCAGTTCACTATTATAACACACTACCTTGTTGAAAAATTAAATAAGATGCTGAGTATCACACTAGCTGTAGACTAAAAATTCTGTTTATATACTCCACAGCCACATGTTTCTTTGACTTCACATATGCTGGCAGTGCTAAGCAGAGCAGGGCCTCTAACCCTGGGGCTGAGACATGAAGTGGTCATACTTGTTCTGCACAGCAGTGGTCCCTGATCCTCTTGTGAGTCTCATGTTCTATTGCTGTGGGCCTAAGGCAAATTTAACTTCAATAAGTTCAAAGTTTAGTACAGATTTGTTCAATCTGCACTAAAGCATTTCAGCCAATCAGAGCAATGTTTTCATTCTGAGCGAGTAAGGGCATGTGTTTCATGCTCCTTTTTATCCTGCTCTTGTTGGGGCATGCAGGATGGCTTTAAAGATGCAGAGCTTGTTGACATGATGATAAGAGCCATGCAAGGTGAAGAGCTAGGTCTGGCAGAGTTTAAACCATAATTTTCTCCTGAGAATGGTGCCTTTCAAGTTCTGCCTCTCAGCAGACTATCAGCAGATTCCCTGACTATGCCTGGGCAACGTCCTGGGAAATCCAAGGGGGCTGATGCTGAAACCAGGCCAGCAGCAATGCCTGAATCTAAGAAGTTTATCAGTTTGCTAGAGCTCAAGTATTCTCCCTCCCTTAAGCCCAGTACAGATACAGTTTATAGATATTGCCCGTCTTCTAATACCTATAGCAAATATTAGGAGGATCACAGAGTTATCTTGAATCCAGGCTAAAATCTGAAATAAAAAAATCCCCTTATAATTATATAAACTAACACCTGTAGCTTCCCACTGACCCCTTGGCAAGCTATGTTTGCTAGGACAGGCAGAAAAGGAAAGAGGTTTTCTGCAGAGTTCTACTGGAAAGTGGAGGTGATGACACTTTTTTTGCAAAACATGCAAGTTGAAATTTTTATGTTCTTAACACCAAATAATGAGATAACATTTATTCTACTTCCTTCATATGTAACCACATCTTTCTAATGCTTCTACCTTCCAAACACTCATCTGACTTCTGTTCTCATACTTATTTAATTAGCAGTTCTCACTATCACTTGCAGGAAATTGAATATTTCTATCCTACACTTTTGAGCTAAGTATTTTCTGAACAGAAAGAAACCAAATCTTTCATCATTAAATAGCTGATATAATTAATAACATTTAACTGTTGCAAAACTTAGAACTCAGCTTCAGAAATATGATTTTAAAGTTCTGGATCTAAATGAAGATCTGATTATGGTATGAACATTACTCAGACAAGCATGGTAACTAAAACTGACCCTATATTTTCAACTGTATTTAATCCAAATAGCACAGTCTCACTCTTCTCACACAAACTTCTAAAGAGTAACCATGATATTTTTCTGGATGGTCATGTGAATAAGGGTTTTAAGAATATTAGGTCTCTCGAAGTGACTAGATCTTTGTCTGGTCAAGTAAACATCTCATCACAGGTACCCACTTAGTAGGATAATGATGCAGAGGAGAATGGCCACCAGTGCCCCCGTGCTGAGGCCGGCAGGGAGCAGCAAGGCCTCGGCGCTGCAGGACTGCATGTTGCCCCGGCTGTCACAGGCACACACCCGGATGGTCAGCGTGCCCGTGCTGCTCTGGATCGGGTAGTCGTTGTCAAATATAATGATTGGCAGAAGATAGGTACTCGTCTTACTGCGGCTGTATCCATTTCTTCTGGTCATAATTCCTGCTGTGTTATCTAGAATGGAAACACAGAATCAATAAGTGTTTGTGAGTTAAGTTTTATGTGATATTGGGGAGGGGGACGTTGGGGTCAGGACTTACCTTTGTTGTCTACAATAGAGAAGTTTGGATGAACAGCAAATTCCGGCACCAACTCAAAGAAAAATTTGTGTCCTCGAGGAGGCTGATCTTTGTCAATTGCACTCACAGTCTGTATGAGCTATAAAGAAAAGAGTATTTCATGCTATTTTAGAAATCTTATGTTTCAATTCTCTGCTTTTCACATACCATAAAAATCCAATGAATCTCTATCTGAAGACAAAAACTGGTGTCCTAAGCCAAATATTTCCCACATAACTACAGTAGAGGTTACAGCAAACAAATTTTTTTCTGGTTTAAACACAAAACAAAGGATGAAAAAGGATCCAGTCCTCACTGCATAACAGCCATGTGCTTTGATTTGTACTCAGTATCTTGCAGTGATACAGAAACATTTGCCCTTCTGAATAAGCCATAAACCTCCTGTGGCTTCATGTAGCAACGATAGAGAGTGCTGTGTAAACCAGTTGTTAAGTGAGTCTAATTCTCAATCCACCTCATCTGCTCCTGGCGATAAATTGGAGTACTGCACTGGCAGGATTCTCAATTCTCCTGGGGTAATAAAAAGAGAAGCTTTACTCCCTCCTAAATTGAAACCTCTGGCTGTGGAACTTAATAGCTGCCCTAACAAGGCCACTCAAGCCCAGCTGGGAAGAAGTGATAATAGTGCCAGAATAGGGTCAGAGTAGAGTGGGCTGAAAAAAGAGAGGCTTCAGCAGTACCTCTGGATTGCATAAGCTTTCCCATTGCATCAAAACATGCAAACATGTGTACTTGCATTTATGTAGACATACATAAATGCTAACAATTTGGCTCTGTTTTTAATCTATCTGCTGCTGGGCTGACAGAGAGGCTAAAAGAAACACCTGCAGAACTAAGGAAGAAAAAGTTACATGGGAACAACTATGGTTTATGAATTGACTTGCAACATTTAACACCATGCCACACTGCGTGAGTCATGGTAACTCTAGAAAGCTCTGTGAGTGGCTGTTCTGTCATTTGCCCTTCCTGGTGGGTGTCACAATAGAGAGTAACCCATAATCCATCTTGGCTTGCAAGGGCAGGTTAGCATCAATCACAAGATAACAAAACCGGTAGCATAAGAATAGGAGTGAGCCTCAACTATGGATGCTATAACTCAGTACAGGTTCATTTCTATGGCACTTAAAGGCAGAATGAGTTCAGCAGCCAGACATTTTTCTTTCAAAGCCAAGAGGAAGCCAATGACTGTCTTGGGTTTCAGGAGTTTCCAGTGTTCAGGGTGTCTTGAAATCCCACAGATATCAAAGCCACTTGTTATCAAAGACTTTGTTTTTCTCTTATTTACAGAGAAGGTGCAGCTTGACTTCTTCCAGAAATACAGTAATTGACAAGTAGCACTAATACGATCTGTAAACATTGTGCCAATCAAACAAGGAATTCCTTTTTCATATATACTGTCTCAGAACATCAACCTAAATGGGACTTGAGGATACAGTTAAATTTTGGAAAGTACTTAGCACCTCACAGAATGAATCATTATATTAAAGTGGTTTTTTGCTGTTATCATTCAGAAACTTGCTAGTGCTGTACTGCACCACGAATATTCGACCCATTTTTTCTAGTTAACTTTGGATAATTTGATTGCTATTAATAACATTGAAATATAGTTTTAAAAAACCCCAAAACAAAAAAAAATCCAAAACACAACACAGAAACAGTTGAGGGGTCTGAGTTTAGCTCATTCACTTTCCAACAGCTCCTTCTAAAAAAAGCACAATATATTTTTTATAATTTCTTTTTATTTTTGAGGTATATTGAGGAACTCGAATGGAAATTTGTAAACATCAGCCTTGCACAAAAGGATGTGACTATGCTCAAAGCAGGATTATGAAGTTTTTCTAAGTGTAATTATAGTAATAACTACATATAAAATTATCTTCACTTTTAAAGCATTTAATGTGCATTGATCTTTTGATTTGCTTTTTTTAAAAAAACTTTATCTGTTTCACAAGATTAGTCAAATCCTTGTTTATGGTCAAGTATCCTATTTAGAGTGTTTCTACATTATAGTTTGCGTCAATAACTTTCCAATGTTCAATTACTTTTCTTTCCTGTAATCTGCTTCTGAGAGTTTTAGTACAGAAAGCAAGACCAGGATTGGGTTTAATTTTAGTTTTCCACAGTCTAAAATACTGCTAAAAAAACCCCAAAATATTTTGAGTGGGCTAAGACACCAAATTTAAACAAGAAAATTTTCCTTTCACATTAGCACAAGTTCAAAAATACAGAAGAAATAGGAAAGTACCAGGGAGAAGAGAGGATTAGAGTAAGTGACAACATTTGTGCGGTTTACAATTACTTTGAAAAACTCGAGGAGAAAATATCCTGCTGCAATAACTATAAGAAACTCTAGTTGATTATCTTGGGTCTTTTTGAGATGTAATCATTCTGTGTTTGTAAGATTTGAATCCCTTCATGTGCAAATCACATGGAGAAATACAATTGTACCAGGCACAGAGGAATCTAATTACAACAAATAATTATTGTTAAGGGTAAGTCTGAAGAAAAAAAACCCCAGCTTCATTACCTGATCTAACAATTGGCAACATAAATTGAGAACCAGCTGTTTGCCTAGCAGAAAAAAATGGGAGACTAAAAGAACAATGAGAAACCATGATTGCAGGTGAATTGTTCCAAATGATGAACAGGAGAAAGGAAATTAGAAATCTTATCTAATTAAGGAATTTTTTTTCAGTTATACAGCTGTAAATAAAAGACAATGATGTCAATGATAATCACCACAGAAATGAAAGTGATCTGGCTATTTTTAAGTATCCCATTTATATGAAGAAAAGCTAGTACTCTTTTGTGTACAGTTTGTGATTTCATTTCATAAATATATTCACCCATTTTGATGCACTTATGGACATTGAGTTATGATCACTTTTCATCAGGACTTGAGAGCAAGGTCTCTGATGGTGTAAGATTTATGATGGAAGAGTTATTTCAAGAAAATTACTTTTACTCTAATATATTTCAAGCAGATCAAGCTTAGAGAAAATAAAACGAGTCTCATTATTTTCTTTCTTTCATATCTTCCCATGTGAATGAGCACATTTTAGAAAATACAGTCACTATTTTGAGAGCTGCCTATGCATGTGCATGAGAATTTCTGTGTATTTAAAAAAACAGTGCCATACTCTCCAGTGGATCTTAATCGGTCAATTCAAGTTTTTAAAGTCAATTTTCTTTGAGGGTAATGAAAATTTAAACATAGGCATTGACATGAAATTTTCCCTTTTACATTCAGGCCAAGATGTTTGTAGCAGTTTGGCAATGTTAAATGAGTAGCAAGAAGAATTATTCCCAATGGAAACTTTTCTTAATGATCTCGGGACCAGTGCTCATTTAGCCACGCTGTTTAGCAGTGCTCTGACAATGACTGATGCCTTGGGAAAGGAGTTCTTGGATATCTTTATCAATGACATAGGCATTAAGATCAAGTGCATCCTCAACAAGTTTGCAGATGACACAGGGCTGAGTGGTGTGGTTGACACAACAGAAGGAAGGGATCTTGTCCAGAGAGACCTGGGAAATCTTGAGAAATAGACCTATGAGAATCTCAAAAAGTTCAACAAGTCCAAGTACAAGGTGCTGCACGTGGGCCAGGGCAATCCTAAACAAGAGCACAGAATGGGAGAAGATGTCATTGACAGCAGCCTTGCAGAGAAGAACATGAGGGTTCTGGTGTATGAAAAGCAGGACATGAGTCAAAAATGTGCACTCAGAGCCCAGAAGGCCAACTGTATTGTGGACTGCACCAAAAGAGGAGTGGCCAGCAGGTCAAAGGAAGTGATTCTGCTGCTCTACTCTTCCCTTGTGAGATCCCACCTGGAGTGCTGAATTCAGGTCTGGAGTCTTAACCATAAGAGATATGTGGGCCTACTGGGGCAAGTCCAAAGTAGGGGAACACAGATGATTAGGGGTATCGAGTACCTGTCCTATAAAGACAGGCTGAGAGAGTTGGGGTTGTTCACTATGGAGAAGACTCTAGAGAGATCTTATTGTCATCCTCCAGTACTTTAAGAGGGCTTGTAAAAGAGTGGAGGATTGAATTCTTACACAGGCAGATGGGGATAGGACAAGGGGGAATGATTTTCAACTATAAGAGGAAAGATTTAGATTAGATATTAGAAAGGAATTCTTCACTCCAAGGACAGTGAAACACTAAACCAAGTTGCCCAGAGACACTGTGAATGATCCATCCCTGGAAGTGTTCCAAGTGAGGATGGATGGAGCCCTGAGCAATCCAACTGATCTAGTGGGTCACATTCCTGGACATGATCAAGGGGATTGGAACAAGGTGGTCTTTAAGGCCCTTTTCAATCCAAATCATTGTATGATTCCATTATTCTATTTATTTCTTTCATGATGAAGACAGAGATTCTGCTAAAGGGTTTGGACCTATTTTCCACTGAAATAATTTTTTTTCAAACATTGAAATACTTCAATTACAGTCCTGTTTCATATTGTTTGGTTTTTTTGACCTGGATGCTGTGAGTTTAGGACTTGCACCACAGTCAAAACTATGATTGTAGTTTATGTTCCAGCTATTTTATAGTTACTTGTGCTTATGTCTGAAAAAGTGATTGGGGGTGAGTAGACTGCCTAGAAACAGATTCCTTTTATGTATCTCTTACATCCTTAGGCAAAGGCTGCTCTTCAAGTTGTTTTAAACACAGCAAGCAAGTAGAAGCTAGATGGGAGAATTCTGAAATAAGAAGGGTCTCTGTGCACTTCAGAGCATGCTGTTAGCGTTCCTAAGGCTGCACTTGTATACACAGAGAGCTGCACAAGAAGAAGGATTTGGTTGTAGGCTCAGCCTTGGGAATGCCTTTAAAAGAAATATAGGAACCATTAAAGCAAATGTTTAGCTTTGTCATCACAGAGGTCAGCACCATCTGGACACTTTTAATACGGGCTTTTCAGTGTGTGCTGCGTTGGCATGTCATGCAAATAAATGGCTGTTGCACCTTGGCTCCAGGGTGTACTCTTTAAAAAATACAGCCACATGCTTCGAAAAGTTCCTCGGAGAAACATGAACAAGATGAGGTCCACGGGTGGGCACATACAATATATTTTCAGGTTAAACATTTCTACTAATAAAACAAAACCTGAGACAAATAGAATGTTTGCAAAGAATTTTGCTGCTAATTTTCAAAACAGTAATGTATTGGTGGTTGTTATTTTATTTCTACACCTTTTTCTTTTTCAAAATTCCTTCTTTCAGAATTCATTATATATGGTGAAAAATAATGTCACTTTCACAAAATTTTAAGATGATCAGTGTTGTAGATGGCCTTTCTGAAGTTTAAATACAACGAGGTTATCATACAGCATAAAAATTGTACTTCCAGTCACAAAGACCTCTAGAGAAAGATATTGTTAAGGTAGAGACACAGTAAGAACTTCTGAGTTTTTGTTGTTTCTGTATGTAACAGAAGAGAGGAGCAGGCTTTTAATCCACTTGAAGCATTTGGGCTTTCATTTTTTGTCATATCATGCTCTTAGTTAAACCTTGTTGTACAACAGAGAAATATACTTAAAAGTATCTCTAAGCACTTGAGAAAGAAATGTCTAGAAAATGTTAGTGTTTGTTTTTGTCTAACATTTTTTAAGAAGTGGTATAGAAGAGAACAGAAATTCTGGATCTCAAAGCACTGGCTTTCTCGAAAGTTATTGAACTTGTTTGGTGCTGCAAGTGTTTCTCTAGGAATCTGGAAAGACCTCACCACTTTGTCTGCAATGAACTATGCGGAAAAAAATTATGTAAGAGAAAATACGAATGACAATCATGAGAACAATGTGTGCAAATGTTACAGGGAAATGATGGAAGAACAGCTTTTCTTCTCCTATCCTTTCTTCATCTTTTCTCTTTTCCTGCCTGTATGATCTGGTAGGG
>VYZP01024535.1:0-33543 GCA_013400635.1 Hypocryptadius cinnamomeus
GGAAGGGAAGGGAAGGGAAGGGAAAAGAGAACTGGGGATAAAAAAAGGAAACAAACCTGTTTGTAACTAGGTCATGGATCATTGTGACAGTAAGAGTTGCTTCTCTGAAGTCAAGGCTTCTGAAATTAAAAATATTTTGACAGCTTCATTGTAGCAGATCTAAAGTATCGAAGCACTCCAAGATTATTAACCTCCAAATAAACTGCATCTTCTCTTCAAGAGGAGTCTTTGATCAAAGCCATCCTTCTTTTATTAGTTTTTTCCCAAGTAATATCAACAATATATGAAATATTTTGCTCATCATCTTGCAAATTATTGTTAGGAACCAATGACAGGGATTTGGGAAGTGGAGAGAAGACAGATTTATTTCATTTGCTGTACTTTGAGCCCAAGAGATACATAAGAAACTAATGCTAGAGTCTTTAGGTACATTAGCATAATATTTACTTTTTTTTATTTAATTGGAAACTGAACTGATTTCTCCAAACTGTGAATATAATGATTCAGTCTGAGCTGGCATCCTGCCTGCAGTGCTTTTTGACCCTGTTAAAACAAGTGCATTCCCTGAGCCAAAATATGTGAAAGAAAAAATGTTTCTTAACATGGTGCAGATGACACAGGCATACACAAAATGTCTATATGCATCACACTATAATCAGAAGATACCAGCATCACAAATATGCTTAGTTCAGATTTGGCAATTACTTACTCAAACTGCAAACAGACAAGACTGAAGAATAAACTGCAGAAACTGGTATATACTAACACTATCTTAAAAATATCTTCCTTTTAAGTGTTTATATTTTTGAAGCAAAGTGAATTTTCCACAAGCATAAGGCAGAGCTTCACCTGTATTTACAAATATATTTTCTATGTTTGAGTTGATAATTTTCCATGTGTTTATTTTGCACCAATATTTTCTCATGCTGGAAATATTTGCCGAATCTGAATACAACTTTGCATAATGTGCATGGAAAAGTTAGTTAAACTGAATTTCAAAGTTAATGATCAAGTTGCCCACAGCAATCTCACAGCTTTATGTATCATACTCTGTGTTAAATGGTTTCTCTGTTTTTTGCCCTTCAAGCAAAAATGAGTAAAACTGGGGTTTGAAAATTAGAGTCTTGCTACAATGTAAACCAAAAGAGGCAATAAATTTCTTTCAGCAGCAGAACAGTTAGTTATTTACAAGAATTTGTGCTTCTAAGACACTACTCACCATAGTATTTAGAAGAATAGCAGGTCATGAAACTAGAAGACAGTGTCGTTGCAGTAAATTCTGTTAAAATATCTCCCCAGCATTTCATTTAATAAATGGCAGCATATTTTCTTTTATAAGATAATTTACAGTTATTTCATAGGTTTTTGGAAGGGCTTAAATTGAAATTAAAGGTAATGTAATCTGCTTCATAAGCTAATTAACCAGTTTTCAGCAAAAAAATTGTTTTGTGATTTTTATGGTTTCACAGTTACATTCCAAGGATGTTATTTGACTAAAACAAAATATTATATTAACTTTTTTTTTCAGTTCAACAGCAAACACATAAGACCAGTTTCCAGAACTCATTACTGAAGAGTACTTCAAAAGTAACATGAACATTTTTTGCAGAATTAACTGTTTAAAAATTCCTATTAGAACTGTTTGATTGAGTATTTGAAAGAACATTTTAATATTTCAGAAGTAAAGCAAATAATTTCAGATTGGGATAACATTGCCTTCTTAGCAGCAACATTTGGTATAAGTTAATTTGGTTTAAAGAAAAAACCTTAGACAAAATCAAAGCTTTTGCATGAAAGGAACCAATATTGCTGAAAATAACCCTCATAAATAAATAAATAAATAAGTGTCATGATCCTAGTAATCCAATTTACTATGAAACTTAAAAAGGATCTTCTTGTTAATTATTTTTGCTATGTACAGATTAGAGATGTGGGGTTTCTGTATAAGGGAGGATTTTTTGGCGGTTCTGCATGCAGAACTGATAGAGTAAATAAATGAGGCAGACTGAAGATGGAGCAGGAAGGAGACAGTGTACAGGCCATGTCCAGACTTAGCAGCCTGGCACTGGCATAGCAGTGCTGCTCCATACAATGCATGTTTGAACAAAAATTTTTCACAAGAAAAAAGCAAGTAGAGAGCTAAATTAGACAAGAACCACCCACTTTAGATGTCATACACAGGCTTGCAGGGAATGTACTAGAGGACTACTAAAGAGGAACTTTCAATTAAGGATGAGGTTTTGTCCTTGTCTAAGAGGCACTCTCTTGCATTTCCCCCTGAATAAATTCATACAAGTCATTGTCAAAGATAGGAGAGATGTATAAATGGGCAATTGGCCTAATCAAATATAGGCATTTCTGCACGGTTATAAACTACTACTGCTAAGCACTTCTCCAGAAAAGCTGACAATTTAATAAATGTTGCCCAAACAGCCAGAAACTTGTTTAAATCAGCAGGTAGTGTAACCACCACAAAGTAAGTTTCAGAATCTGATTTTCTACAGACAGGTCAGCTTTTTGAAAGGCCTAACTGTACTAATTATAGTAAGTGTTTTGTAATGTTTCATCAAAACCACCAACCCACACTGCATTGCAGCTGCTCATTAAATGTGCAAGATCTGCTATTAATAATAATTTACCCCTTGTGGAAACTGTGTAAAGCATATAGTAAAGATAAAATTTAACTTCCCAAGAACACTACCTAAGAAAATGATATTTCAATTATATTGAGTTAAAACTCCTAATTGTCTCTTCACACTCAGTGAATTGAAAAAAAGAATAAAGTGACCCTGCACTCTGCTGATGCCTCAGAAACTAAATACTATCTCTCAATAAAACATGTGTGTACTAATCTCTGCATCAGAAATACAAAAGCCATGTTGTATTTCTGTATCTCTGCTGTAACAGACATACGTTTTCAGTATTGCTGTGCATAAAAACTACATCACATGTCTTTCCATCAGTGTTACTGAGCATGCCAAAGGCAGAATATACACACAAGTTCAGGAAACATAGGTAATTGCCTGATAATGTCACTATGACAAGTTATAGTCCCAGCCTTATTTTCTGCTTTCCCATTAAAGAAACATCTGTCTTTTCAGCTATTTTTAACCATTGACAAGGACAGACCTAGAGTCCTGCTTCACAGAAAGCAAATACAGCTGTAGTGTGCTGAGTCCATGCCACAAAACAAAGAAATGAAAAGTCAGTAGCTTGCGCAAGGCAAACTACCCTGTGCTCCCATCACGAGTAAGCACTACCCTGCAACTGTAAGCACTTGAAGTTCATTTCAAGGGCTGATAAATATGATGCAAGTAAGCATTCTTGGGTTTGGTGTTTTTTTTTGCTTTGTTTTTTTTTTTGCCCATGTAGTTGGAAACCTAGAGATATTACCATAGGAGGAGAAACAGGTACTGTCTAGACCCATTTCCTGTAGCTTATAAATATCTATGCTCATGATTCCCAGGAGTTATCCTGTTGCTTGAGAGCAGCTGAAGGTGAGAAAACTGAGTTGTAATCACTGCAAACTTGGACTTTGAGAATGCATTTTTCTGATAGACAATTTCAAAGAAATACACTAACTTTTTTGAAACACATTTATTTTAAAATACTTCAGAAATATTATTACAAGCCCAGGTGGCTAATGCAGCTAACAGATGTGCAATTTAGTCTGGGGATTACAAAAAAAATGCAGTTTATTAAATTGTGTCATATGGCAGATGGGTAGGAGCTCTGTGGAGTATTCAGTTGATTACTCCATAGTTTCTGCAGTCAGAGGAAAAGCCCCAGCCTGTGTTTTTGCGTACGCACAGCTACTGGAGAGTGCCAGTTTGCATTTGTTAAAGTAAGGGTATTGAAACAAAATACCTCAGGGCTTCATCAAGATTGTCTATTCTGTATTGGTTAAGGGTGAACATTGTCTTCTTGTGTCATGGAAAAGAAATTAAATAGGGATACAAGCCCTTCCAGCTAAACAGCTACTTCCTCTGATAAACATGGGGTTTATATCTGACTATTTTATCTGCTCTACCCACATAGCCCTTTGAACTTTCTTTATTAGCTGTAATTACATTACAACAGTTTCATGAAGATTCAAACAATGGTTCTGGTTTTAGAACAGCTTCCATGCCTAAATGGAAAAGCTCTTACAAATCTAATTTCCTATTCCATTTACAGAGGTCTGCTGCTTGGTGACTCATAATCTTCCTATGAGTTGCAGCAGTCTAGAGAAAGAGCAAGCAGTTTATGTTGATTCAACAAAACAACTACCTTAAAAAGAATGATCTATTTTTTCTGCTAACACAATTTTTCTGCAACACTGTTTACACATTAGTATGTGTAAAATCAAACAATACAAAAAGTAGAAAAAGCATAGGATTTAACTACCAAAAATAACACATATTCATAGTAACTTAAAAAGTTATCATGGCTATGTGTTGATTGGACTATTGATTTCAGTCCAAAATAGTGTTATGCATTTTGTCATTAAAAGCTAAATAAGAATATCCTGAAACCACCAACACATTTTATGTGAAAAATTTGATACGCTTAATGTAATTATTCCATTTATAATTGCAAGAAAATGATGAAAAGTTGAATAATATTTTTCTCATCCATTACTGTAGCAATTGAAAAGTGGCACATTATAAATGGAGCTGAGTAGGAATATGAGCATAAAAACGGCTGCCATCTAACACTTTCTGTATGAGATCCTGCATTCAATTATCTACCAGTTTGTCAAATTTCAGCTGTTGCTGCTAAAATTTTCCATGTCAGCAAATGCACTTCAGACAGAATTTCTTTTAGAAAGTTTCTTTAAAAAAGTTTCCAACAATATCAGCAAGGCAAATTGGTAATGTAATTGGTCTAATTTCCATTGAGACCAAGACTCTGTGGAATAAGGCCTTCCAATATATTCCTGTTTTGACTCAGGAAAGCAGCTGTTTCAAAGAATGCCTACAAAAGGATGGTCAAGTGCAAAAAATCCTTACTGTTTTTCACATTTCCAGAGCTCCTTCTTCTGAAGAGTGTGCAAAGTGACTCTGAAACAGAAATTTTTATTTATTGAAATTATTACTTATGACTGCTATGAACAATGGCTCTATGAGAGTGCCCGTTCCACTGCCCTAAGTGTGGCTGCTGCTGGAGCCCAGGAGAAAGCATGGCAGCCTCTGAAATGGGGAAATGCAGCCTTTCAAGGCAAAAGACCTAGATGAGCAAGAAGTGTGCTGGGAGAGGGAAACACAGTGAAACTAGGACAGCAAGGCTGAAAATAGTGAACACATGCGAAGGGATGAATAAAGGATGCAAAGACTTGAATAAAGATCTGCAGATGAGGGTATGGCATTTAGGGCTACAGAGAGAGAGCCTCTAAGCTCATAAGAGGACTGGGTAGGAACAAGCTAAAGGGACAGGGAGACACAGGCCTAGGGGAGGGTGAAGCATCTCTCCAAGAGCAGAAATGGACCCACACGTGCCAGAGACACAGCAGCCATCAAAGCTGGAAAATCCTCTGCTAAGTTGTGGATCTCATCCTCCACTGGTACTGGTTCATACAGACAAGACTTGGTAATGTTTATCAGCTACTGCCCCAGCCACAGGAGCTCTGCTCTGAACATTCAAACCCTGCCCACATGTCTCAAGGCATTTATAGTTTTCTTTTATGTCTGTAAATTCATTGCCCTTTATTTCCTGATTAGTAAAAGGAGAACAATCCTATCCTCTCATCTCACAGTTGGATTGGAAAATGATATGTTTTCTGCACTCAGAGTAGGGTCTGAACAGTTGGTAGTAAATAAAGCAAAAGACCACAGGTTGACAGAGAGGCTGGCAGGCAAAATAAATAAGTACTGACACAGCCTGTTCTTCCCTTCAGTGCATCCAATGAGGCAGAAATCTGTGAAATAGAAAGTAGGCGATTGTTCAGTAAAAAGCCCTGCAATGGGAAAGCGTGTCCACAAAGGCCAACTTTAGTACTGAGATTTTAACCTCTGGGCCTGTCATCAGCTGACAGAGACAGCTCCTTTGGGAGAAGATTTATATGCCTTAAAATGGGCTTTTATTTTAGAATTGTTCTTCAGAAAAGTTTGCTTCTCCCCCTCAAATGAGGAGGGACTCAGAAGAGGTAGCACCTCTCGAGCTCATCTATGCTTTGTGAATTTTCCTCTGTGTCATACTGCAAGTGTACAAATTCCTTCTGCAGGAAAAAGAACCATCAATTATTAAAAGCAAGAGAAAACAACCCCATCAGTAACATTGAAATAAATCTTTTAATGGTTCTTCTTCCATAAATGCTCTGTGAATTTTAATGATACAGGAAGTTTGAAGAGCTGTCTCTCTGTTTCTAAGCTTAGCTGAGACAAGTGCATGATTGGAAACAGCATGAAAAGTCCCCAAAGGATTGATTTTCAAGTGAAAGACTAATTAATTTATTTGCAAAAGAAACCCAACACTTCCTAAAACTTTGGATAAAACAATATGATTCTCTATATATAAGGGTGTTTGAATTCTTCTTTACATACAAACCCATCTAGAAATAAGAAAAAAATCTTAATTTAGTATTTTGATATCCAACCGCAGAAGTCTTAAATGTGTTAGAACAGCTTCGGGGAGAGAGCTGAAAGCATCAAACTGACATTTTTTATCTGCAAACTATTTTCCACATCCAGCTCAGCAGAGAAACTGGAGACATGCTTAAGACAAACAGCAAGTCAAAGGCTGGCAAAAACCAGACCAAACAGGAGCTAATCCTGCTACAAGGCAGGCGGCAACAGGCAGAGGTGCAGCTCTGCAGTTCATGGCAGAGGGATACCATGATATGGCTTTAGGGAGGAAACCACTGGAGAAGCTTTGAAGAAACTGGCATGGTCAAATTACAATTCCACCTAGTTTGCAACATGCAAGCACAGGTTTTTGCCAGTATAGGGGAAAAGCAGTTTGGACAATTAAATTCAGCAGATATATTGAGGTAACTGTAGTTTCCTCGCTTACGGTTTCAGCATGGGGAGGAGAATTTTTGAGTGAAGATCCTCAGATCGTTTGTGAATACATTGTGCACTATGACAAAGCTGCTTCTCAGGGCTCACTAACTCCTTGCTGTATTACTGGTGAACATATTCTATGGCAAAGGTCTTCATTTGAGATGGTGTGGAGGGGAGCTTATCCAGGCACTGCTGCTTTTCCAAGTAGTTAGGAGAAGGAATGTCTCACTGACTGAACTGCAGGAATAATTGAACATTTTAGGAAGAGGATTGTGGTTCTGATTCTATGTGCATCTCAAGTCCATGACTCCATAAACAGTGAAAATTCAACTTGTATGAGGGCCTCTAAAGCCCCCAGAGTACAAGCAGGAGGACTTGTATGGATGAAGCTCTCTGCTAACTCCTTTTTCACCCTCTGTTGCTGCAGATTTTGAATTGACTGAACCAGATCTGCAGGCTCTAACCTTTTCCAGCAACAGCATCACAAAGGAGTGATAGCAAACTGAGCTATGGATACCAAGCCAAGAACTCACCATATGGTGTTTTTGTTACACACAAGGGGAAAGATTGCTTTAAAGACCAAGGGCCGAATTCATCCCTGGCATAAGACTACTAAATTCAGTGGTGTTAGATCAAGCATAAAGTCAACAGCACACTAATTCTATGTGATGGGGAACAGAAGTCAAGGTTGTTTTTCTAATAGCCCAAGGATGTCTATAAGGTAAACTCAGTTGAGCCAAGGGGGTTTTTTATGTCTAGCTGACATCTGTTCTCAGAAAGCCTGCAGCACACTGGAACGGTTTCCCAACATTTTTCCTCTCTATAAACACTGTGAACTTCTGTGACACCCAGAGATGGTGAAAAGGCATGGTTCACACAAAAATGGGCACCACAAATGACCTAGGAGATATGCTAAAATACCCTGCTTTAGTGATTTTATATTCAAGAAAGAAATACAAGAAAACGTTCCAACAGCCAGTTAATGGTTGTTGAAATGTATTGGCACATGACAGCAGATGAATTTTAGCCAGTTATCACCATGCACATTAAAAAATTAGACTGGAGACAATACACTCTGAGCTAACCAAACTACTGACAGTCTAAGCCCCTCTTTTACATTTTTCAGAGCATTTGATGTGCAGATCAATTAAAAGGCTTATTTCAAGTCATCTTCAACTAGCACAGCAGCTCTGACATGCAGAAGCCCATAATGCAGACTTTCAGTAAAGTGCACGTTGGTACACTTTTATCTTTACAGCATGTTATCTCATTTTTACACGGAGACGTTACCAGAATGAATTGGTTGAAATGCAAAAAGTAATTGAGGAACCTGGCTTTTAAACTTCATGAGCTATTAAATAGATGGGGAAAAAATTGGTTGCTAACATGAGTCAGGTTGTCTAACCTGTCTGCTGCTGTGGGTTAACTTTGCAATACCTGAGAGAGATTTTAGAGGATATTTTTGAAGCCTGGGATAATGGCTGGTGAAGTTGGACTCAAGGTAATGTAAATCAGTACTTACTTAACAGAAGACAGTTAACAACTATAAATCCAAAATAAATATAGCTGGAATCAGGCCAAATATATATTTTCATATAACACGAGATATTACATAGATATTTTAGAACTGAATTCAAGCAGGAAAGTGAGACGAAAAATAATGTGGCTAAACTTCCTACAATATCAATAAGACACATCTGCAGAATCAATTTTTTATTGACAAAGCAAAGACAGCTGCAATACACGTTTCAAGAAGTATAGGTTGTCTCATGACTCTGGCTGTTGTGAAGTGGCAGAGTGAGTACACAAACCTGAGAGATGAGTTTACAAAATGATCACTCTCATAGGCTCCTGTGGGAGACCAAAACTGATCCTGGTGGACATAAATTATTCATGTCTTACCTATATTATTGATTCTGGCTGTAAACTCAGTGTAACCAGAAAAGATAGCACTGACTGAGAAGAGAAAGGGGAAACCCTAAGTATGCAGTCTGGTAGAGCAGGACATGCTGCTACTGTAAGGAGTGAGGCCAAAGGATGCCAGGAAGAGAGTTTATAAAAAACCCTGACATTTTTTCTGGGAAAATGAGAAATTCAAAAGCATTTTTGCTGTTAGTCCTTACTTTGCAACTATCAGGGATCTTTTATACTCAACTTCTGGCTGATGACCCATGGCAAGAAGCAATAGTAGATCTGCCTTTTTCTGAACCTAGCAGTCTCCTAACACCCTCTTTCCTACCAAGTGAAATATGAGTATTGATAGTCCAGCTATAGGTTGCTTGATCCTCTGGAGTTCCATTGCTCCCATCTGCCACTGTAGAAGCCCCCCACACTATCCCTTCCCATTTTCCTGGAGCTGCTTTTTTTCTCACAAACCCCGCTCCAGAAGGTGGTTGTGACTCCCAGTTACTGGACCTGCTTGACTGGCATCCACAGTCCACCTTTCTCAACTCCACCATTCACTCAATGATAGAAAGCACCCCCTATATCCTAGATTTCTTAAGTGTTTACCAGATACTTTTACCCATCAGGAAATACCTGTGAGGTGCAGGACTCAGGCAGGCCATGCCATTTTGCTAGTTGGGACTGAGAAGAAGCTGCTGCAGCACTTGTACTGACAGCATTGGTATCTGTTTGCAGGCTTTTTCCCTGGGCAGAATTTGTGGCAGTAAGTCCATATTTTGTCTCAATCTCAAACGATTTTTATCAGACTCAGGCACTTTGCCAAGTGCTCTTTGGCTAGATACCCTAACAAGCATGTCTGCACCCAGAAACTCTTCCAGTCTTGCATTCAGTTTGCAGACTGTATGTTCACAGTTGAAATATTATTATTGAGAGGTAATGAATACATTTAGGTACCTAGGTACATTCAGGTACCTAAACCCACTATAAATAAATATATTTAGATAGATAAACTTCTTTCACACTCAAGGACTTGGATAACCCTCCTCTCCTGTTTGAGCTCATGAACACTGCTTCTCTTGAACCTGCAAGATATAAAATTGCAAGAAAGAAAGTCAGACAGATGTATCAGAGGCAGTTCTCTTTGCCAGAGTCTATTTGTGTTCCTTTCTGTATATTTTTGTCCCAGATATGTTATTTTCCTCTAAGAAATATGCATTTTTTTTTCTGCCTAGTTTTACTTTTGAATATTTTCCAGTCTCTGCATGTTTCTGTTATGCCCTTCTCCTCTTTTTCCTCCCATTAGTATGTTTTCTATGTACTCTCTATATCTTAAAGGTGTTAGAGTTGCTGATAAATCATTGCAGGTAAAGAATGCAAGAGTATCTAAACAGGAGAGCTGAGAGCATGGGGAAAGAGGAAACCAAGCAAGAGGTTTGGGATAGTCGATCAAATAAAAAGGTGTATTCTGCCTCCTCGATGACATCCTCTGAGACATAAAAAAGAATAGAAAACTGTAGAAAAATTCCATGCAGACTCACAGACATAAAACTGTTACATCTCAAAGGAATATTTTCATAGCCTACAAGTGGAAGGAGTTGCACAATGCACAGTACTAAAGACTATGACTAGGGATCCACTCCATCTCTCTTGAGAATGCATCACTAGTAATTTGAGAATACTTTTTCTTTCTAGCTGCCAGTGACTTGTTTTAATGACTAAGTATGCACTGAAATAAATAAACAGAATTGCTCGTAGGAAACATTCATAAATCCTCAAGGCTGAGGTATAGCTAACTAATCCCCATAAAATAAATCTGGACATTTCCTAGGTCAAGCAAGGGCTGCATCTGTATCTCATCTGCATTTCTCACAGTATCTCAAAATTGTCCTCATGGAAGTTTTTTTCCAGGAAAACTTTTTCATGGCAGAAATCCAGTGAGAGTTGTTGTTAAAGAAACAAAAGTGCAAGGTGTTTTGAAGCCATTTCTTGTTACATGTGAAGAACTATTAATATATTTTAATTTGTGAAATCACCATGCATCCTACTCCAACTAATCTTTGATTTGATTCAGGACTGCAGAGGCTGAACAGCCCATGCAGATTTCATATCTTTGGTAATACTACAGAATATCTTTCACGTAATTACAGAATCACAGAGTCACTAGGCTGGAAGAGACCTTCAAGATCATCGAGTCCAACCCATGCCCAAACACCTCAAGTAAACCATGGCACCGAGTGCCACATCCAGCCACCTTTCAGGAAGTTGCAGAGAGTGATAAGGTCACCTCTGAGTTTCCTTTTCTCCAGGCTAAACACCTCCAGCTCCCTCAGTTGTTCCTCATAAGATTCCAAGACCCTCTCCAGCCTTGTTGCCTGCTCTGGATGTGCTTAAACATCTCAACGTCCTTCCCAAACGGAGGGGCCAGAACTGGACACAGCACTAAAGGTGTGGCCTCACCAGTGCCGAGTGCAGGGGAAGAATGACCTCCCTGCTCCTGCTGACCATACTATTCCTGACACAGGCCAGGATGCTGTTGGCCTTCTGGGCCACCAGGGCACACTGCTGGCTCATGTTCAGCCGCCTGTTGGCCAGTACCCCCAGGTCCTTTTCTGCCCAGGCACTGTCCAGCCACACCGTCCCCAGCCTGTAATGCTGCAGGGGGTTATTGTGGCCAAAATGCAGGATTTGGCTCTTGGACTTATTAAATGTCATCTTAGTGGACTCTGCTCATCCATCCAACTGTTCCAGGTCTCTCTGCAGAGCCCTCCTGCCTTCCAACAGATTAACACACACTCCCTGCTTAGTGTCATCTGCAAATTTACAATGAAAGACTCAACACCCTCATCCATGTCGTCAATAAAANGTCATCTGCAAATTTACAATGAAAGACTCAACACCCTCATCCATGTCGTCAATAAAAATATTGAACAGAACTGGCCCCAGCACAGACCCCTGAGGGACACCACTGTAGCACTGTTCACCACCACTCCCTGGGCCCTGCTGTTCCTTTCACTGTTTTTCTCTGCCACCAGAGGGACTGAGAGAACACCACCTGCACTCCTGCCCTATCAACCACTTGACCCAGTGCCCTAAAGTCCCTTTTAATTGCCCTGACACTCCTCTTTTCAGTCTCATCACTGCCAGCCTGGAGTACAAGCAGTGGGTAATAATCAGAGGGCCGAATCAGCCCAGGGAGTCTCTCAGTAATATCCTGTACCCGGGCTCCAGGGAGCAGCACACCTCCCTGTGGTCCAGTCAACATATGGGGCCCTCTGTTCCTCTCAGAAGGGAGTAACCACTGTGACTACCCTTCCTTTCTTTTTAATGTTAGATGAAGAGTAATTGAGAGGCTCACTGGGCAGATCATTTCCTCCTGCGTCATCTGGCTGACCCTCTAGATCCATGGGATAATACCTGTTCTGAAGTGGCACCTGGGTAGGTGATGTGGGTTAGGAAGAACTTTTATTACCTCCCCGAGGAGGGACCCATTTACACTCCCCTTCATCCACCAGGTGTTCTCCTATTGCCTGACAGCGGGAGGTGGGGGAGTCCTCGGATTCCTGGTGGGCCCACCTCAAGGACGGCAGGGCAGAACTCCACTAATCTATTTCCCTTTCACTTTTCCTAACAGTCCTTAGTCTTTCAACTTCCTCCCTATGCTTGGCCACCAGTGAAATGTGATCATTCACCTGTTCACACTGCAGGCAGGCTTGTTCTGCAATGCCCCCTGGTACCACTGATAAATTCAAACACTCCACACAGGAACGGGTCTGGACAGGCACATCCTTTTTGGAGGGCTTTATTTGGTTACATACACTGGTACTAATCACAGTTTTTGATCCTGTAAAAATCATTACTAACAACAACAACAAAAAAAAGTAAAAACAACCAACAGAAACACAACAAACAACAAACTAAAAATCCCACTAGCAGGAGGAAACCTGCAACCCTGCCTGTTTGCCCTGCCTGCACAAACTGCTGCACAAACTGCTGTGCACACACTCAGAGATGTGCCACACCCTCAGAGATGTGCCACGCCCTCAGAGATGTGCCACGCCCTCAGAGATATGCCACACCCTCAGAGATATGCCACACCCTCAGAGATGTGCCACACCCTCAGAGATGTGCCATGCCCTCAGAGATGTGCCACGCCCTCAGAGACATGCCATGCCCTCAGAGACGTGCAACACCCCCATTTTGCCACCCCTGATTCACTCCTGCTTGCCTCACTCTGGGTCCCCATGCTCCCTAGAGGCCTCTTTTAATCACCCGCTGCTCGCCAGAGGAGAGTCCTGCCTTACACTTGTGTTGTTAATGAGAAAAAAAAAAAAAATATTCCTGACACTCATGCCTGTTCGTCTCCACGGAAATCTTTAGTAAAAGGCAAAATATTTATGCAATCTGAAGAGAAACCAGAGTATTAATTAGGGTAAGTATTTCCTGTTGAATCCAGAACATGAGGACTATGAGTTTACAATAGCATTATATTTTTAATACAGCATCTCTATCAAGAAAAATGTAGAAACAGATTAAGAAATTGAACAAAGAGTTGTCATCACCCTACACATGAAGCCTGGGAGTCGTCTTTTCACATACCTCTTTCTTTCATCATGAATCCTCTGGCCCAGATTCAGCCATTTGGGGAATCTGGAAGATGTGAAATTTGAAGAAAAACATTCCCTTCAGACTGAAGAGAGATTATCAGTTAGGGTGGAAAATGTGTATACCTCTATACTTTATAGCAATGGGTAGCTGCCATATCTGCTTCTTCTACCTTTAGAGTCAGCAATATATGGTCGTGGTTTAAGCATCTCTTTCTTGCAAACTTCTTTTATAATGCTAGAATTTAAAAGCAACCTAGTATTAAGATGCAATCTACTGTGCATGTGGTGGCCCATATGAAAGGATTGTTTATGTACCTAAAAATTTCTATGTGTTTAAATATGTGATTTGCCAGTTTTATTGTTTATCATGTCTGCTTCTGATTCCCATCTTAATAGTGTACACCACTCTAAAGAATTATGCTTTTATATATATATTTATAATTTTTTTACTAACCCATTTTAATTCACTGAGGAAATTGTATTCAGTAACAACTGAATAAATGTCATTTTGATTTGTCCTTATCAGTGAGAGAGGTTAAGACATTGACATTTTATCAGTCCATGATTAAGCTGTGAGCATTCTGTTTAATTCAGCTTATATCAACTTACTCACAAACCCCTTGTAGACAAACACCTCATTCTTGATTACTTAAAGAAAATACATTTACTGTAAGGCCATTCTTTGACATCAAGTTGTGCTGGTTTTCGCTGGGGTAGAGTTAATTTTCTCCACAGTAGCTAGTATGCTCTGCCGACTGCCAATTTAAGATAGAAGTGTCTGTGTCCATTTACACTTCCTAAATGTAGAAACTATGGAATGGTGCTATTTTGACCAAATGTCTTGAAAATGAATGAAAAAAGGCAGTAGAGTCAGGTATCTTCATAGTTAACTGAGAAACTGAATCTTTTTCATAGGTTTATGTCTACTGATAGTCATTGGTACTGGAGCATTTAATCATGACCTAAATCTTTTTAGCTTCTTAGCTCTGGCTTGAAAATGAATTTACATTACTAAGAGAGAAAAAAAAAAAAAAAAAGGAGAAATCAAGCAGGAAATTATAAAAAGTGCAGTGGAATTAATGAACTATACTCAGGTGCAAATTAGTGCAATATATGTACCTCCAACAAAATCTGTTTTGTCCTTTGCATAATTGCTCTTTCTTCTATACCCTATATAATAAACTAGGTGCTATATGAGGAAAAATAAGTGGCACACATTTGCACATGCTATGTCTGTTCTCTGGTTATTGTTTAAAAAGTGGCAAATGTTCTGCTTCAAAAGATTATGCCAATTAAAATGGCATTTCTTTAAATGGCAATCTGAAAGAAAAAGAAACATAAATGTATTTCTGGAAGAAGGAAAGAAATCTTTTCTTCGGTCTTTGTTTAGTTTGTTTTAAATATAGCTGTGGCTGCTCAGACTTTTGTTTTACATGAGGGGTGAATTTTGAAAAAAATTATGGGTTTTTTGCTTTTTATATTCCTTCTTTTGTCTTAGTCTTTGCATGTGATCAAATGTGTATGGAAATATTGCCTAGGTGAGTTCACATTATAAAAATAACCCAACCCAACATCTACTACAGTATTATCAAACCCAGCCATGCTTAGATTCAGGCAAATTGTGCATCATTCAACATCATAGTCTACCTTAAACTGCAGCTTTTGTTTTTGTTAATTCATAGTTGAATAATTTTTGTTGTTATTTCAATACCAGTTATGAAAGTTGCCTCCATTAACACTGTTTTTTAGTGTTATCTGCATTTTCATTTTCTGTTTTCTTTCTACAGTGAACAGCTTGTATGTCTTTATAACCATACAGTGTTTATTGCAAATTGTGTCTCTTCCCTCGTACTCTTATAAGTCACATATTTCCTGGAATTTTTTCTTCTTGAAAGACTGCAGTGTATCAAAGAACATCTGTATATTGGGAAAAGACATCTCCCTAATATATTTGTTGGCAAAAACACCGTTTCTATCTATATGCAATAAAGTTTCTACGACTGAAAAGATGCTTTAAAAATATTATTTGAAGTACTTTAATAATCAGACTTGTTGTCTTCATTCAAAATGGTACTTCAGCTCATAAGTCCCATTAGACTGATGAAATAAAAATTGGAAGACAAAGGAAATATTGTTTTAGCTAGTTATCACTCAGAGAAAATAGTTTAGAAAATCACAGAATTGTAGAATAGTAAGCATTGGAAGAGGCCATAAATATTGTCTTGTTCCATTTACCACTAGACCAGGTTACCCAGAGCTTAATCCAACCTGGCCTTGAATGCCTCCAGAAAAGACTCAATGGAACTGTAAAGCTTCTGTTTCTCCTGATCCTCCCTTAGACCCAGAGAGAAAACAAACAGTTTTGAAATGAGAGCCAGCAAATCAACATTTTCTGTATGGCCTCTAGAGTTTATAGAATATCTGATTTTAGATACCTGGCCAATGAGAGTTAAGGTGGTATAGAACCCTAAGCACTTTGGGAGAAATATCTAGAAATGAAAATAGGCATTTTAAAAGTGAGGTACAAAGCAAGACTGTTAAGGAACACCAAAGATAGGATCAGCTGTGTAGACAGACGTAACAGTCTCATATGGTATATTTTGGATAAACACTTCCTATTGACTCAGGTTTATCATTAGCTAATATGCTATTAAAGCACTGCATAGAGAAATTACTGATTCTAGCAAGTCATCTAAACTGTACTCAGACAAGATGGTTTTCTTGCTCCTTGCAAAATTCTTGTTTGACTTATATGACTTAATATGTTTTTTTCACAGATTTGGAAACACATACCAAATTACATAATAATAAAATGAACAACTTTTTGTGTGATGTTGTGCACAAGCCAAAAACTCCTAAGATACTTGCCAGGCTACTATGCAGAGGGTCTGTCCATCAGCAAAGAAAATGGGTGAACAGTTTGAGGAAGAAGACAAAAGCTGACTGAAACAAAAAACAAATATTTCAGGAACACATTGAACTTCTAGTAGTCAAAACTGCTTTTTAGGTATAGGAAACTACAACAATCCTAGAGAAGAGCTGAGTACACAGAGTTGGTCTGGAACTGGTATCTTACTTTTACATTTACTACCGAGTATATATTATCTTATATTTCCAGAACAGGTTGGTTTGTGCTGCAGATCAATCCTGCTACTCACTGAAAATAAATGTAGACATGTACAGAATAATTTATTCTTCAGCACATAATATTCTCACAGCACTTCAGCTGCCCTAGCAAGCGGCTGAACCAACAGTGATGACAGGACCATAAAGTTTGTCATATATAAATATCCATGGTACTGCTGAAAAAAACCTCTTGCCAGAAGCAGTTTGCTTGACAATCCTGGCATTATAGGATGCCAAGAAAGTCAGCTAACGACACAGCCAAGTGTCTTTGGTTGTTAATGCTCATTCCATACAGGGTAAAACTTCTCAGCTGCCCACTACTCTACAAAGCTTGAATTCTGTCAGTAAGTCTATTCTTTAAATCTCCTACATCTCACAACTTGAAGTTGTTAATTTCTGACAAGTTTTCTTACTATCTTTTCCAACAATTGTACTATATATCACTTGTATATATATCTATGAAAAGTTGATGAATCATGAAGAAAAGTCCTGCAGAGAGATGCTACAGTGACTTTAGTACTACAGATTGTGTGCACCTGTTTGTATGACTTAGTTTTTCAAATATAAGTTAATTTTTCCAGCATCAGTTTGCCCCTGTTGTGACACATTTGTTGCAAATTGGTTTGCTTTGTGGAGTTTTTGTGTAAACCGAAACCCACAGTTTTCACCAAGCCTACTGATGTTTATCTGTCTGAATCATTTCAAAGAATGCCATGTAATTATTTTTTTAATCCTATAGAAACAGCACAGTAAATTTTTTAAAATATTTTCATATTTATTTCTCAATAAATATGTCTCAACAAACATCTTAACAAAAATATATTTCAGATATCTCTAAATGTTCCTCACCTGCTTTCTTCTCATACCTCTGTGTTCTGCAGACCTTGTTTACTCTCTCTACCACTGTCACAGGATATTTTTCAAGAGATAGTAAAAAATGTTGCCTGTAGCTTTCCAAATATATGGACTTAGCTTTATATGACATTACATCTCTTTTACCTCACTCTTCTAAGTGACATAAAGTGAAAGAGTCTCATCAGGTCCTGATTTACTTATGAATGCAGTCTAAATCATGTAATCCTTGGCAAATTGCTGAGTCCAAGATTAAAGCAGACTACTCTGCTCAGCAAGACTCTGTCTGCAATGGGAATTTGAAAAGTACAAACCAGACATCTCCAGACATGCACTGTAAAAATCTTCATCAACATAAAATTTACATATCTGCTGAATAAAAATCCCCGCCTGCCTTACATCAGGTGTTGGGATACTGCTGTCATGAACAAGTGCACAGATGAAGGGTCTTGGAGAGAAGCAGAGTAAGAAATGTTTCAAATTAAGTTTTACACAGAAGTCTTGTTTTTTCTTTCACTGAAGGAGATGCTGGTAGTGTCCATATGCTATCATCCACCTTTCTGCTACATAAGCTTAAGCACGTGGCCATTCCAGTCTACTTATCCCCGTATATCTATAGACAAATAAATACATTTTTTTACATAATATAAATCTATAAAAATTAAAAATGAGAGTAAAAAAATGCATGAACATTGTTTTTATCACAAACTCTAGTAATTATGTCCAGGAATGTGAATTTACTAAGCAGTATCTGTCACAGAACCACACAATTTCAGGCTGGTTGAGGTTTGAAGTGGCTCATAAATCATCTGGTAAAACACATGGAGTTACAGGCAGGATCAGCTAGAGCAGGGGGACCACATCCAGTCAGGTTTCGAGCATCTCCAAGGAAACACGATCTTTGGGCAATCTGTTCCAAGGTTCCACCATCCTCACAGTAAAACAGCTTAAATGAAACTTTTTATATCTTGGCTTGTGCCCATTGTCTCTTGTCCCGCCTCTGGATAGCATGAAGGAGAAAATGACTCTGTCTTATTTATTCCCTCCTCCCTCACCAGCTACTGACACACAGAGGTGAGATCCCTGGAAGTTTTTCTTCTGCAGAGTAAACAGTCCCAGTACTCAGCCCCTTCCTGATGCATCCTCAGATGCTGTATAAGGCTGAGATACTCAATTCCTTCTTTGTTTCAGTCTTCACCTAGGCCCTGTGCTTAGGGAAAAAGGAATCCAGGTGAAGAACCACTAGCTGTAAATAAAGATCTATTTGGTACTACTGTGAAAAAATTGACATACACTAAATGTCTAGTCTATGGCACCCCATGGAAGACAACTACGGTGCTGAAAGAGATAGATGGCATCCTTTCAAGGCCAATTTCTATAATTTTGGAAAAGTGATGAAGAATCACTGAGAAGGAGATCTCTGAAAACTGGAGAAAATCATCACCATACACAATCAAAATTGTGACTTAAAAGTGAAAGGCTTCCACTGAAACTTTCAATTTTTTTCTCTGATATGCTTATAATTTGCTGTAGAAATTGCATTTTAGCAAGTAAAATCTTTATACTTTGTTTATTATTCTAACATTGATTTGGACATAAGGTGAACATCCTTAGCTGCTGGTGTTCAAACTCCCACCTGAAGACCTTATTATACTGGTATTATATCAAAGCTTTTTCATATGTTGGCACAATGTTTCTATGGTCACATACATCTCTGTAGTTCCAGCATTTGCTATTTCTCACATTCCACAAAGTGGAATAATCTAGGAAAATAATAAACTGCCTCTGTTGAATGCCATTTTTTCCCACAGATTTTGAGTACTCATATTTTTCCACATTCCTTTATCAGTTTTGCCTGCAATTGAAAATAAAGGTGTTTTCGTATACTCACTTTTACTCATGATCTGCCCATTTATTTAAAAGAGAGGGAAATTATTAAAAATTTGACTGAAAACTATTTTAATTCTGAATCCTGAGATTATTTGTACATTACACCATTTTGGCAAAGTTCTGAGTTATATTTCTTTCCAGATCATTCCCTAAAAGTAGTTTTGAAACAGTCCCTGAAGAATATTCGTGCATGTGTTTAAAATGAATAAGGTTTCTTTCATTAAAATCGTTTAAAAGTTAAGATACTCCAGCTTTAATCTGTTTTCCCAATATAGCATTTATTTTTAGATTATGAGCAATTTTTAATACTTTCTGATATCTTCCTTTGTGAATGGAAGTTTCCAGTCCCCAAAAGATAATTTCAGGATACTCAGGTGACCATCTTAACATCATTGCAGATTTTCTTTGGTTTTAATATCTAATGCTACATCCACAAAAGAACTTTTAATTTCATGAACCTCCATTTAAACCAAATTTTTAGCTCAAGGGCTAATAATATTTATTCACTGCCTAGTACATTAAGAGCCTTCGGAAACTTGCAAAGGGAACCATTGCAACTAGCGTGTCAGGATGGAGCAGATAAAATAGGTGAAATAAGAAACTGTGAGTAAAGGAAAAATTGATTTTAAGAGCTTGAGGATGAGAGATTTGAACATCCATGGCAAATTGGGATTCATTGACCAAACGTACTTAATTTCTTTCAAAGAGGAACAAGATGAGTCCTTCTATTTTTGTTGGTGTTTTCCCTTTGTGAATATGGGTTATAACAGAGTGTGTAGGAGATTTGGGAATAGAGAAGTAGGAACCTGGGAAGCACTGTATAGTCTAAAACTGTCTAATGAACTGGCTTCTATGGTAGAATTAATGCAGTAGGTGGCCCTTTCAAGACTCCTCAGGACTAGCTAAATATTCAATTTAGCTAGTCCTGTTAAGATGGTGTGGCACTAAAACAGAGTTACAGCTTCCTAAGGAGTTTACCTGAAAAACACTCTTAGTGGATGGAAGTTCCAGCCTTATAGATGGAAGTTTCTGAATTTTTCTTTTGAATTACTACCTAAATTCTGCTCATGTTCTACCTCCAAAGCATAAAACTGCTTTTACTTTAAAATTTCTAATCCCTGATTAGAATTCTGTCTTTATAAGGTATTTTTATTTGAAAGAAAGCATTTGACTTCCCCTGTTTTGTTTCCAAACTATTTGTAACCCTTCCCAAGATTAATAAAAGGAGCATTTTCCTTCAGAGTAGAAGAAAGCAAATTGCTCTGTTTTGTTGGTTAGGTGTATGATTTGTAGGTGTTGATTAGGTGTAATTTGTAGAGAGGAGGAAGAAGCCATCGCTTACTGAATGCTCATGCATTTTACAGGTCCTTGTGGTTTTTCACTCCACCTTGTTCACTTTCCTATCTTGCCTGGAACTGACGGCAATATCCCAGAATAAATACCAGTGTTTGCTGATTGCCATTTCTGGTGACCATCCATGAATAAATATTTAATTAAAATTCCTGCACATCATCATTATGTGTATTATGCAGTGTGGCACTGTAACAAGGACAGCTACTACCAAAGACATTGAAGTATGCATATATTTTTTTTTTTTTTAGAAATTTTTCCTCTTTTGTTTTTTCTATGTCAACCAAAATGGTGCTGTTCAACGACTATGTTAAAAAGTTGCTGAAGAGACAGCTTCACATCTGTTCTAAAGTTAACTGAAATTCAAAGAAAAAATAAAAAAAAAATCCCACTATTTATACTGATATGTTCTATGAACATTTCAAACCAAAGATGTTCTTGGTTACACACAATCATTCCTCTACACAACTTTCTAACACTGTAGTGCAAATACATATTGTATTCCATGTATATATATTTATGAGGTACTCTGAGGATGAATAGTCTATATAAGTGAAAGGATTCAGAAATTTGAGTTATTCTTTTGATAGTCCTCTGAAAAACTCAATGAACATAAGTAGAGATAAGCTTAAAATTCCTTTGAAAATTAGAGTACTTTGGGGTTTCAAATGAGATGAGAAACATTTCTTGGATTTACATAGCAGAAGCCTGCTTCCAAGACAGCTGCAGATATCAAACAGAATATAATTAGGGTGAATTAAATCATTCTAGGGCAATAATACCCCATTCCCTCAATGAAGAAACAAACTATTTCAAAATAGTTTTCCTAATGAGTTATTTTTCTGTGCTGCTTCTCAAAGATGCCTATTTAGGGACCATTTATGCTGCAATAGGGTGTGCAGTGCTTTACCCAGAAATCACTTTAAACACTTTGTATTTCTCTGATGAACTTATTTGCAAGATCGATAGAAGATACATTAACAGGTAAGGGGGTTTATGTTTGCTGTTTTCTTGTTATATGACGCTATTATAAAGACTCCCTTTGGGATGCTCAGTTTAAAAATTACAGAAACATAGTAATATTTTGTGAGATGCAGTTCTGGTTTTATTCCTTTACATGGTTTTCAGATTCTTAGGTCAAAAATTTAAAAGGGTTTGTCAGGTTCTAAATAACTAAAGAGAGATTTGCAAATCTCTGTGATGCTAATGAAATATGAGTTCCAGTATAGCGGCCCAAAAAGCAGTACAGAGTAAAAAAGCCAGGCTGATGAAACAGTAAAAAGGTTGTCCCTCATGAACAGTGTAGGGTTTTTGTTGTACACCATGTTGATGTTTTTCAAAGCACAATTTCTGTAAGGCCCAATTCTCTGTGCCTTCTGTAAGAGGCAATGTCTGAATTGATGTACCCATATATTCATGACATCCTCAGCCTTTTCTGTTGATCCTCTCTAACCCTGAAGTTGTATCTGCCCCACAAGGTGACCGAAGGGTAACTTAGAGAAGGGCCAAACCTGTCAAGCTCCTGTGCCAGCAAATTCTCATTCCATGTAGCCAGCCTGTTGTAGCTCTGATTTGAAATGTCCACCTGGGCTTGGGGTTATGTACAGGACATAAGACGGTGAGCCCAGCTGGGGAGCAACCTGCCCCACCAGTACTGGCTCACAGCCCACAGTGAGACAGCTAAAAGGCAAATCTAGAATCAAGAGCTTTAGCTTTTCCTCTCCCAGAGCATGGTGCTTGGTTTAAATCCAAGGTGAGAAAAACATCTGCATGGGCTTTGATCCATTCTGAATGACCACGTGGACAGACTCCTCCTGAGTCCCCACAAAGCAACCCATTCCAAGGATCTGGTTTAGCCTGTCTCTCCTAGCAGCTCAGCAGGGTACTGGCATATGAAGTCTGCATCTGTGAGGTTTTCAAGCACTCAGGGAAAATGTTCCTTTTCCTAACACACAAGTTTCTCAGACAGAAAACAAAACATCCCAGCACTTCCCAAGGTGCCCCTTAAAAAGGCCATAGTAGGTCAGAGTGTGGATTCTTCATATTCTCAGTTGCCTCATCTGTCCATGTGGCTGGAAGCACAAAGAGACTAAAACACTTCTCTGTGAGCAGTTAACACAGATGCATATTCTCAGAAATGAAGAATATATGGTAAAATTTTACAGAAGACAATCTTGAAAAAACAGTGTCTTAAGACAAAAAACTTACGTAATTTCTTTTTTTTTGCTTTGCTTTCTTTGATTAAAAAATTTTATAGAAAGCTGCAGGGATAGAAAGTTGTGGATGAATCTTCTCCAATTTTCAGTTTGTACTGTTGCTTCTAAATTGTTTTAATATTTAGGAGATGACAGATTCCTAAAATGACTGTGTGCTTTCTTAGGCTTATCACAAATCCCTTTTTCAGCACTCTTCACAATTTCTTTTGTGCAAGAGGTAATCTATGTTTACTTTACCTTTCCCTCTCATTTTCCTGTACATCAAAAATGTAATATCAAATAGCAGTAGATCACTATTAGAAAAAACAGCATCTACCTCTCATCTCACCACAAGATGATCTGAAGATTCAGATCAGCCACTATCTCCGAGCTGTGAGAAGTGAGCAGTATGTTCACTTGAACATAGTCAAGATTTGCTGTTTCACAAGATTACTCTATTGGAATTATTTTATTTGGGAAATCATTATTTTTAAAATAGCCTAGTCCTCCATAGAAATGAGTCCTAGGGTAGACTCCTCAGATAAAAAAATGAGCAATAATTTACCTAACAATACCATTTTAACAAAGAGAACTGATACTGCTTGACCAGAATTGGCTTTTATTGGCCTGTAGTGACCTAGAAATAATTAATCTCCTCTGCAAACTCTTCCACAGCTACGTGTGGAAGCTGATTTTTTTTTTCAATTATTTTTGGCCTATCTCCATTCATCATCTGTTTGAATTTAATTTTTTTTTTATTTTTTTTTTTAGGAAATCTACAAAAATCAACACTCCCTAAAACAAGAAAAGCACTCAGTCAAATCATTTTAGCCACAGAATGACATCTAAGCTTTATTTAGTTGAAGGGTTTAGGAAATTGGGAAAAACTACTGAGATGAAAATAAACACAATTCCCTTCTTTTCTCAGCAACATATCATTGTAGTGGCTGCTGGGTAGTGAGAGCAAGAATTGCCTTAAAGAGCTATACAACATTTCTCATCCTCAGAAATATCAATTTTCATCCACTTGCATTAATAATACCCTTGTGCAATGGCACTTGCACTTCACAGAATATATTTCATCATATCATAACCTGACCAGAGCCATTCAGGATCCATCTGCACCAGTTTATGTAGATTTTACTTAAGTGTGATGTTTTCATGAGCACTGCATAAACCGATGGATTATTTCCTGTGTCATGGCTAGAATATCGCTGTCGTTGAAGGCAATACCTAACCCAATAAACCAACAGAGCACAGCTCAGCAAGCAGAGGGAAATGCCAGAGCAAGGCAATAAAATGGTGCATCTGCAGAGACATAACTATGATCGATACCCAGGCTTTCAGCAAGGGAGTTTTCATCCTGTGACCTCGCTGAATGAGAATGGCAGTCTGAAAACCAAAGAGCTGGAAAAAGGAAGATTTTTTCATTTCTTGAGGGAAGTGACCCCAGAAATTATACACTTTATGTTCAGTTCCCAAGCGCAGTCAATCCTAGGTGAAGTATTTTTTTAAGGATATGAGTGACACCTAGTTCCCAACAAATGCACTTAGCGTCATAGGGAAAGGGTGAAAGGTGTAAAAGTCTGATATAAATAGCCAATAAAAAGGATAGGGGTTTTTTTCCAAAGGGAAAAGTCTGTTCATTTCACACAGTTTCATCACTTTGAAAATGGACACAGTGAATAGCTGACTAATAGTAAAGTATTAAACTTTAATCATGTTGTAGTCAGTACTGGGATTCAGATATGCAGCAGTTATGAATCCAGCAAGTCTAAAACAGAGCAAAATTTATGCATATATATGTATAAACATATATATACAAGCATATTTTAAAATAAGCAGGACAAGGTAGTTGAGAGTTACACTTACAGCAACCAGAAAAATAATATTAGACCTTCTCTAAACAGCTATTTTCCAGGTATGGCATATCATATACATTCAGACTGCTTTAGAAGTCACCTGTCTATGGAAGACTCAAAATTTACAACAGCAGTGGAAAAAGAGGGAAAACAATCTAAAGAACAAAGAAGCTGCAAGAGAAAAGAACCCATAACTTCAGTCACGGTTTTGGTCCAAACTATGTGTCTGCTTTATTCAGTTTTGAACAAATGTACAGAATTTTTTTTAGATTTGGGAGTCAACAGCAACACTGTCACTCCATGTTGTTTTTTATCTTTCCTTCCTTCTTCAGATTCTCTCCTTTCCACATGGCTTCAACAGGTCCAAAACTGAATTTTATAATTATTCACCTATGCTACAAAGAGGTGCAGCCACCCTTTCTTCCTTGTGTGCTGCAACCCGTGAAGAGCCCCATGGCAGCACACCAGGTGTGCCCTGGCAGTGCGTGGTGCCCCAAGCTCCACAGTGAAAGGCAGCCACTGAGCAACAGCAAATAACAGCTCCTGCTGGAGACACACGCCTAGTTGGGGTGATGGGTGGTGGGGAAGTCATTAAGGAAGGGATAGACAGATTTGTGTATGATTTAGCTAAAATTAGGAGTAAATAAGATCAGTAGTGTCTGCTTTACTGGATGAATGCATGATATTGGAAATAATTTAAACCTGTGTAACTGTTACAATAGGAACACGGGAATTAGGTCGAATCTACTCATTGTCCACCACTTTTTAAGGATTACTCAGCTTGTTGTTTAGAAGAAAAGCAGTGTCAGGACCATAAAATCTGATTATGAGCCATTACACAAATTACCACACTGTGAAGATAAGGTTTGGCTGATACCTCATTGTTTGGTTTTCAAATAATCCATCATTTTCTGTACCAGCTCAGTATGCTAGAATCAGACCTGAGTAAAACCACGTTTTAAGAGACCGGTTTTGTTCCCAGGTCTGAATTTGTGATTCACATTCTTTACTTTTGTTTTTTTCCTCTTTCATTTGCGCCCTCTGAGATTTCTGACATAACCCTTGAGATGGAAGTATTTCTGCTAAGCTAATAAATTAGTTATTACCTTCACCCAGCTTCACTTCATCAGTTCCAGAAGCTCCTTGAGTGTGGTGTACTGAGAAGTGTATTTCACTGGGTTTCAAAATGCCACAGGGCACCTTAGACTGCATTTCTGTGACCATCTGACCAGTCTGCCTAAATTTAATCAGGTGAAACTCAGTGTGCCTCTGCATTTCACAACTGGAGAGAGGAAAGGAAGAAGCTTCAAGTACAGATAAATCCTGATGCAGCTTTCAATTTTGTGGATGTCACCAACAAAGAGACACAAGTCCAGGTAACCGACATCAATTGTTTTTCCCTGATCCACCAGCACTGTAACTCCATTTTAGAATGCCACCAGATTTGTCAGTTGCGATTTGTCCTTTGTGGAGCTGTGCTGACTGTCACCAATCACTTCCTTGTTTTCCACATGCCTTAGCATAGTTTCCAGTAGGATTTGCTCTATGATCTTCCTGTGTATAAAGGAGATAGCAGCCTATAGTTACCCAGATCTTCCTTATTTCTCTTTTTAAAAATAAGGGTTATAGCTCCCCTTAGTTCACTACCTGATTATTGCATTCTTCATAACATTGTATAATAATTTTTTGATTATATTTAAATTGATAATCTCAAAGCTTTTTCAGCTCTAATTCAGGAGATTCTGCTAGGAAAAAACATTTTAAAATTACCACCCCATTTTACTGCAATTGTATATGGAGGACATCTCTGACCCCTTAGTAGCGATTTTAATTAGGTCTCTGCATGCCAGAGAAAATACAAATGAATAAATAAAGTGTGCCATTGAAACCACTGAGCCAGAGTGTGCTGGCTGACCCACATGACTATGGGCAGGCTAGTTAGACATCAGCCTTGGGGAAAGTAATGAGAGAGCTCATACGGATTTCAAAAAATAATGAATATAAAGGACTGTAATTAATATAAGACAAAGAGTAAAAATATAATGCATGCAATTGACATGCTTTCCTATAAAATGTATCTTGTCACATGATTATGTTTAATTATCTGAGAAAATTGAAGGTTTGATTATTAGAGGTAATGGCACCAAGCATCTGACATACAAGCACCCTGTGTTCTGATATTAAAAACAGGGCTGTATTTTAGATTCCAAATGCTGTTCTCAGATGGAAAGGGAATATGGGCAAGGGCTCAAAAACCTTCAACAATTTCTACTCTTTATTCAGAGTAAATATGAAATAATGCTTCTTTTTAGTTATAAAATAAAAAGCCCACACTGGAAGTCTAATAATTCACCATGAATTCAGAACAGCCGTGCAGATAAATTGGAGCGTTTGTTAATTTGTTGAGCAAAATGTATGTTTAATGTAGCCAATTTCAAACTTTCACTTCTGGAAAGACATGACAGCCATACTGGGGGAGACAGTGAAGGGAAGGAGTGAGTCTAAGGTAGATTTACAAATCTCATGGACCAAATAAGACAACATCAACTTCCAAGATGAGGAATGGACAAAAACAGCATAAGAAATTTTCGATGTACAAATAGAGAGCAGTAAATAAATTGAGGTAGGCAATTTGTAAGTATGGTATGGAAAATAGGCAAGTTCTAATGCTGTATTTTAAAAACATGTACGAAGATGAAAGTTAATTACAACACACACGTACACACACACCAGTTCCAGAGAAATAGTTTAAAGTAAGAAAAAAATCAAACCAAAACCCAAGGAATACAAGATCCTAAGGGTCTTAAACAAAAATCTATGGTTACAAATTAATAGTTATTTCCTTATTTGTGACTGCAAATGTGACTAAGCAGTGTACAATATACTGAAAAAAAATGGATTCACTATTTAATGTCTTATTCAATGGAACTATTAATTCATACGCAATCAGTAAGTTTAACACCTGTGAAAAAATATGTAACCCAAAGGATACAGGAGATGAAACTAAGTAATCTAAGCATTCCTTCTTGACTTAAATAACATGATTTGGTATGCCAAATTAGCCTCAGTGACTGGACCTAGCAAAATGAAACTATCAATAGACACCAAATTAATTTTAGAAAGGAGCTATAACCCTCTTAGTGGAAGGAAAATGAAATGTAGATAGTATAATTGAAATTACAGAAACAAAATCCATAACATAGTGAATAGCTAAAGAAATTATTAGCAATGGGCATTCTGCCTATTTTCTTGATCTTGCTTTGATTCTTACATTATTTTTATCTAAAACCCTTGGTATACTAATATGGATTATTTTCTAAGAAAAATGTAGAGATACAGCAAACTATAGAATGCAGACTTCTGCAAAATCACTATTTATAGACCAAGTGTATTATTTCAAGGGATAAAAGGAAAACTTACTCCAAAGTAAGCAAGATTCATGTACTCATCTCACTTTCTTCTAAGATTATTTTCTGATAGGGAAAGAAAGCATCTGCCTTCTTCAGCTTTGCTAATGCTTATTTTAATACATGTATGATGCAGGTACTCTTTTCCAAGAGCACCAGGTCGAAAAATTTGTTACTTTTTGTGAATGTTTGTTGACATCACTAAAAAGTAACAACCATGGTCAGCTGCTAAATAAACATTTAGGATTATGCAGCTAAAGCACTCCACTATTGAGTTTATTATTAATAAATGGATTTGAAGTGTCTTGCTGGGCTTTACCACAAGGGTAAATAATTCTCCGATTTTGCCTTGCTGGCTCTCTTGAGTGCATCACTGTGGCACTTTTCACTCTTTTCCTTTTTCCATCACTCCAAAGGAAGATGGTATGGTTCACAGCTGCAGAACTGAGATCTTATTTGCTAGACCCATCCCCAGTCTACCTCACTGATGCATGTCTCCTACCATGTGCAAGAAAAAGATTTTTGATGGCTCTAGTACACTTTACACATAGCAGATTAATGATTTTAACAGCGGCATCTTCCTGAAACCTGCATTAAAAAAACAAAAACCAAAACAAAAACAAAACACATCAAAACAACAATAACAAAAACAACCAAAACCAAACCAAAATAAAACAACAAAAAAACCCAACCCCTCAGGCTGTTTCTACATGGTTTGATTTTTTTGTATTTGCTTGTTTTTCTTCTCCTTATGGATGATTTTGAACTTCCCCCCCTGCCCCCCTTCTCCTCTTTTAAAAACACAATATCCCTGTTACAGATGTCAAGATAAAAAATATGTTCTAACTGAACAGGAAAAGAGAGTAAATGTAGGGTGTTATCAATAGTACCTGATATGTACCTTTTCCAGCATGATAATTCAATTTCTTGGCAAGAGTCCAGCTCCCACTTCTTACCATCTTTGCCAGTCTCAAAAAAATGCACAAAAAACCCAAACCAAAACAAACAAACAAAAAAAACCCAAACCCACACAACCAAAAAAGAAGGAATGTTTCAAAATAGGCAGGTATTTCCATCCTTTGAGATCACAGAATAAGAGCCATTACACCATTTTCCATAGCTTACTTCCACTAGCTCTTAGCCTTCAATATTTTAGACTAAAATATGTAGAAGGTCTGAGTACTACTGAGGATCTGAAGAATCACTAAATGCATTAAATTATTGCGCAGTGTTGATTTAGAAACAAAATAATAGATGACATTCATAGAGCATTCATATGAGATAAAAAGAGTACTTTCATCTTCAGCTTCTATTTTAATTATGAATCTTCCATTTTTTCTTTAAAAAGTTTGTTTATCAGCATAGAAGACAAAGCACTGGAGGGAAATGGAGGCAGCATGAAGAGGAAGATATAGGAGGGTAAAGGTTCTGAAGTATCCCTTACCACAATACCCTTAGCATGCCAGAAAATAGGATGGAAGAACCCCTGTTCTTGTTCCTGAGGATCTCTTACCCTTTCACACCTTTTCACCTTTCAGATTGGTACTGAAAGTAATCTGAAAAATGTAAACCTAACATTTAGTTTATTTATTACAGAAGTAAGATATTGTTCATTCTTTATTGCTGATCTCCAGGATCAAAAGCTCACATGCCTTTCTGTATTTGACAAGTGGAAAAAAACCCCAGTATTATATTTTTCCATATATGCATTTTATCCATAATGTGCTGCTTCATCAACATTAACATTTGCAAAATGTAGAACTATTTCCATTAACACTGAAATAATGAATCTCCCAATTCATTGTTGTAAGATTCACTTTAGGAATATAAAGTCAGATTGATGTGCAGCAAATAAGTATCATATAAAATATTTTCTTCATGTAATCGTATTATGCAAAGCTGCCAAAATTTAATAACTTGTCTCAGACTCATAGACCAAAGCAACACCAACTCTCTATACCAAAGGAAATATTAATTTAGAATCATTCAGGTGGAGACAGAGGAGGACCATCATCTGTTTTGAAAAGGTAGATATCAGCTTATTATTTAAATGGGTAAAATCACTTTTTTGTCACATTCTATTAAATATTTTAGTTATTTTGCAATAATGAGATCAGTTTGAAGTGTAAGGTATAAAATTTCAATGCAACTACAAATATAATATATTCAAAATTTTCAATGTATCATTCGATCAAATTTTTTGTCTGAATATCTCTGTTAATTAAGGATACAAGAAAATGACATTTAAAAGTGCTAATTACTTAAAAGCTCTTTAAATAATTATGAAAACCTCCCTGAGAAGCTCAAGGAATGTGTATAATTACACCTACCATGGATCTCCTAATCGACAGGATCCCCACCTCCTGTGTATTGTGCTGTGTATCTTAACTAGTGAGTCCTGAGCCCAGAAGTCCAAGTCACTGCTGGATGGAATATGTGTGCAAGAGCACAATTTTTTAAAAAGCAATTGATTTTCAAATTAAAAATATTTTGTGAAAAAAAGTAAAAATAATTTTTTGTTATATTTGGCTTTTTTGCTGAGATTCTGATAATTCTGCAACATAAACCAGCATTTATTAAAAAGAGTTCTTATAATACATGAGGTGGTTGGCATGCCTGAAAACAGATCTGATACCAACAAATCCTTTTACCAGACTAATTATGTATCAGAGCACCCTGCAGGAAGTAGAAAATTAGAAGCAGTTAAATTTGAAACAGAAGAAACAACAATAAATTATTAATTAGGCAAGATTATTTCTTTTACATGGTTATGTTTACAAATAAAACCTGTAGACTACAAGTAGAGTGAAAACCCAGACCTATGCTCCAAGTCAAACTTTGTGAAGAAAATTGCAGACTTTTTTTCACAGAATAATAACATGAAATACATACCAGTCAAGGAGCATGATCTACTTAACATACATGTTGCATAAAAATGTCTGAAATGTCCAAAGGAAACTCTCCTGTCTTTACCAAAATTTCTGATGAAAGGTCTAGGAAAATGAAATTTACCTTTCTTTGGTTTTGTTCCCACTGCATGTCTGAAAACACTTTAGCTTGTCTCTCTAACCCTGACTGGGAAACAGGTACATTAGCAGCACATCCCACATTTCAGGGTGATTCCAGAACCTGTTAGATTAAGTGTCATTCAGTGCCCACACAATGACCTCCTCCCTGCAATAAAAACGAGGGAAGGAGGTGAGCATCTTCCATACAAGCAATGTCCTTCCATGCATGGCATGGAACAAGTTTGCAGCCAGCACGTACAACCAGATCTGGGAGCTGTCAGGCACTCCTGGGGCTCTCAGCATAAATGCCAGCCATGATTTAATATGCACTTAGCGTTGGTCCTGCACAGTATTTATTGTCTCTAGGCTTACATTGGATACTCAGTTTGGATACAGAGCCCTGAGACACTGTCTTTCAGATTAATGAGAAATCTCCACAGTTTTCAGAAATACCTGGAAGGTGTTTTGTTCATATGAAATAATTAAGTCCGAGTGGCTTCACTTTGCACAAAGCAGGCAGCCCAATGGCCAGTGTTATGACCCAGGGTTGAAGGTCAAGCCCCAAGACCTTTCATTATATTCATTAGACCATGGTAATGGTCGTGCATAAACCCCAGTGGCTGTGCTCATCACTGAGGTACAGAACTGTGGTGCTGTAATTAGAGACTGACCTGACATGTGGGGCAGCTTCTCAGACAGAAAAAATGGTCATTGGTCCTCTGCTCTTAACTGACTTGCCTGTCCAAGTGAATGAGTTGACCCAAGAAATTTCCAATCAGTTTCTCCGTTTTTGGCTCCTCTTTACAATGCACTGCAGTCCAGGAACACAATACAAAGAACCTCTTTGAAAAAATCTTTGTTTCTCTGCTAAAGCTCTTTCACTTGCTCTCCTATTGTTATTATTGCAGAACTAATGTGAGAAATCCTCTCCTTGCACTGAACTTTACAATGTGGCCCTGTTGATGTCTAAACACAAATTCTAGGCAAAGGTGCAGAAGCACAGCAAGTATACAGGCACATTTCTACTGCCTCTTGCTCTCAGTAGTTTGGAAGTTAGGGACTTCCAAAGCTAGAGATTGTATAGATGGGTTTATATTGCCTTTGATGGATTTTTTTTTTTAATTTATTCCAAAAGTATGTCAAATCATCTTTTGAAACCACATAAGCTTTTAACAAATATTTCCTTTGGCAATGGGTCAGTAATTAGACACTTTATGGAAAATAATGGCATTTTTTTAAACCTTTCTGTATGAATACTGACATTACTGCTTCTAGAGTTATATTGCTCAAAATGCTGTTCAAGTGCAAGCACCAGCAAGTACTGCTTAAGTCAGTACCAATGCAAGTGTTTCCTATCATCTCTACTTTATTCCTGATTTGATGAATTTCTGTTATTTTTGAGTAATTCCTGTTTCTTGACTGAGGAACTTTATCCACTTCAGGCTTCCTCAGGAGACACTCTTCTATAACTCTGACCATCTTCCCTGTTTATCTTTCTGCCTTTTTCGCTTCTGCTATATTTTTTTTACCTGAGTTCAGAAAATCTTAGTACAATTTTCTCAGAAAATGATACTAATTTCTCAGAAAAGCTTACCATTTTCTCTCAATATTTTTATTAAGACATTTTACTACTCTCTTTCTACAGCTTCTAAGGATGGAGAAAATGTTTTTGAATCCTATTCAAAAAGTCTCAAATATCTTCTGTCAATGTTGGAATCATCAATTTAAAACTCATCATTAGGTATGTATAGTTCATCTTATTTTTCTCTGAGAAAACTTACTTTGTGTTTATCAACGTGGAATTTCATCTGCTCCTTCACTCAGCATCATGAGATAAATGAATCTTTCATTAATTTAATGGCATATAATAAAGTGGTGTAACCAGAAGATCAGTCTAAATAGCATAAAAGATCATGGAAAAACTACTTGACAATTCCACTGAAGCAAAATTAAATATGTTTTCCCAGTTAGTGTGTTTTAAACTCCGATGAAGTTTCGTGGTGTTAAAGAGATTATCTTTGAAATATCTCCTCAGTTTGTATTTTAATGGAAAAGATGATCTCAGCTGAGATGTTTCATTGGCAGTTGCTGCATTTGAAAATAAAGAAACATCATGCAGGATTCCTAAAGGCAAGATTCCTTGCCTTGGTGGAACCCATACAATGTGCTTCAGGACACCTCCCTACATCTATGGCAGACACACAGCAATGGCAAAAATAAATTAGGGCAGGTCCTCTGATGATTAGGAAAGTTAATTTTATTCCTATTTTATTTCACAAATTCTTGCTGTTATGTGTATTTTCTCTTGTGAAAGGGGAGAAACAAGCCATAAATAATTATGCCCTAAATCTAAAAACAGTGTGC